>VXBQ01000649.1:2054173-2188353 GCA_013400175.1 Phainopepla nitens | reverse complement strand
GGGGATTTAGTGCCTTATATAGGAACATAACAATGAGATTCAGGAAAAATAATAAGTTTCAGAATAGTATCAAGGTGACAAGTTCTAGTCCTTCATGTTGTAATGTGGTCAGGCCAGGAAGGGGACTAGTTACAACTTCTGCTTCTGTGGCAGCAAGATCCTTAATAAGGGAAATTTTTGCTGAAAAAAAATAACAAACATTGCAAGGAAAACTAATAATTTCTTTAAAAATAATTTACACAATTAACCAAGAGTTATTTCTTTTACTGAATTAGAATTTCCTTCCTTTGTAGTTTACTAGAGCAAAAAGTACCTCAACTATGATGAATGTGTTTATTTCCTAAGTATTCCGTTTTCCATAAAATGAGATTGAAGGTTATTATATACTAATGTTATCAATATATTATTTCAAAAATTTGTGATAAAATTTTTTTGGGTAGAGTCTGCTGTTTGTTTTATCATTCAGTCTGTCACTGTCACAATACTGTCAAGCAAAGTACCTTCTTTTTTTCCATTTTGCATTCATACCTTTCTAATTCAATAATCTACTTAGCGATTTAAATACTCCTGTCTTTTTCCTAGGTTAACATCTACAACATCATTTTATGCAACTACTGTTTTTTATCTCAGGAATATAGCTGTTCTGCTTTCTTTCTATTATATCATTTAGTTAAATGGTGAAGGTTATTTCAGTTTTTTTGTGTCTATTTGTTCAATTTTTCACCTTCTCTATAATTATCTTTTTTTTTTTTTTTAATAAAACTTATATGATTACAAAGCTCATGTTTTACAGATGCAATCTGACCCCTCTGTCAAGATTTCCTTCTCAGGCTTTCCATTTCATTGGTATGATTCAGACGTTTTGCTACAAAACTAACATTTTTCTAAATTGTAGTGGCCTTAGAAACAGATGACAAGAATCAACTGACTTACCCTTTTTTCCATCTGAAGATTACACAACTAGATGTGAGCTGAGTTGATTGGTGCATCTTTCTGTTCATCATCTGATAGAAATTTTGGGTCAACCACTGACTTTTAGGCATCTCACTTAAGGTCAAAAATAGGAGTGATGGTGGAGATTTGGTGACTGAACTGATGAGTCAGCTGTTAAACAGTAACATCTTGGTCATTCTATGGCATCTAGACTCAACATAGTGAGGAAAGACACAAGGATTTCTAGAAGGCTCCCAGGTTCCCTTTTCTCTGAATCCAACTTTTGTTGCTACTCGAAGGACAGCATTGTTGGCTCAGTAAGTCTAAAGCCCATGATTTTAGGCATCTCTATTTGTTTATATTCAAGTTTTTTGCTGGGAAAAAATTTATATAGGGAGTTCTTAAAATATGATATCTTCCATTTATGAGTGAGCTACCAGTTATTTTTAGATATTCTATGGATTATCCTCTTGCTTTTTATGATAATCCTACTAGTGTAACTCCAAATATGTGAAACTTTCAAAAAAACTCATTTTAAAATTGTATACCTATTTGTTTAAACAAGATAGTGCATTTTAAAATAGTTTTTTATAAAAGATTGCCTGTAGTACCCTCATAGTGAATCTAGACCCAAGTAATTAGTAGCTTTGTGCTTTGTTCTTGAAATGGGAAGTCATCTATAATATCTCAAGTCTTTGGATATCATAGTGCAATTACCCAAGCTTCTAAAATTAAATTTGTCCAGTATTTTCTTTGTTGAATAATTAAGTGTTTGAATTGAATGGAACTGGGTTGGTTATTCAGCTTTTTCTATTTGCATCTCTATAAAATATATTAACACTAACTCCTCAGTGTTTTAGCAGATAAGTAAAGCATTATGTACTTGTTGGAAATATATTAGCACTTGCATTCTGTAACACATTATATTTCCCTTTGGGTTAAACTGACAAGGTTCTTTGATATTATATAGAGAGATACAAAATGAAAAGGTCAAAAGATCTGACTCATCTATGTACCTGTTATAATGAATTCTGATCAATTAAGTCAAGTTACATTCCTATTATGTAGCCAGTGAGAACTGAAGTGATACAACCAAAATTATTCTCTTCATTCTGTCCTATTTTTTTTCACTTATATTATGCTAATAATTGTATAATTCATATCATTCTTCAGGCAGTCGTCGTAGTTTGATGTTAGTTCCAAAATCTTGATGTTCACAAGGTAATTTTCTATTAAGACTTAAATAAATGGTGCAACAAGGGAACAGCTAGCTTCCCAATTCTATCTAATTTGCAAGAAATGTAGCAGGATCATTAAAAAGTGTTTGACCTTATAGAATATAATAAATAGAGCATCACAGTTTTCCAGAGGAGCAGCCCGAAACTCCATCATTGCATCAATGCAATGATTATATTGGCTAAGGAAAGGTTCCTCCTCAGAAAATCAATGTAGCAGATGTAACTGTGATGAAAATATATTTTAAAAGGGACACAGTAATTTTTCCCATTTTCCAATTTTCTGAGATATAGAAGTCATCTTTCTTGAACAAAAGTTGAAAAATTGTGTAATATATTATATCCTATGCGTACATTATATTATATGCATTATAAGCAATGTCACATATATAATACATAATAGTATGCATTTTTCAAAGGAATGTCAGGGAGAGATGTATACTGGTTCCTCTGGCACTGTTAAAATATACACACATTCATGCATACTTAAATACACAATATGTGTTCCTTTGCAATCCAAGGCCATATTGTGCTTGTAAAGAATATATTTTTCTACTGAAACTACAGCATTTATAGCTAAAAAGTAGCTTTTGTTTCAGTTTTATGACACATCTGGGAAACCAGGAGATTTTGTGGTGGAGTTGTTTCAGGCTTCCAACCAAAGCTGGTTGGGGTTACCTTCATCAACCATGCAGGTAAGCCAGAATTGGTTGATGTTGACTGTTATACTGGTCTTAAATGCACATATGAAACAGAAAAGTTAGAAAAAAAGAGAAAAAATATAGCTTAAAATATGGCCTAGTTCAAGACTACTCAAATATAGTTGGAAGACTTCTCAGAGCTCCTAGTCGGGAACTGTCTCCTGCAGTTAGATGTCTATGTCTGCGCTAATCCTCTTGGCACTGAAGTATGAGGAAAGACTTTTTGTATCTAGTAATTAAAACATTGGCTTGAGATATGAAGACATGTTTAAGAAATCATGTCCATTCCTTATACTCAGGAGGAAAAAAAAAGAAGACAAAAAACCCCAACACAAAAAAAACCCAAAGTCCCCCATCCTGAATTGGGAACATTGCAATCTTTGAGTGTGAAATTTTCAACATATCCTCTCTATATGTAAACATTTGTGTAAATAAATGAAATATCAATACTTAAAAATATAAACACCAGAAGAATTAGGCTGTGGCCTAGTATTGAGAACACTTGTGTTGAAGGAAGGATTCCTGGATTCCATTCCCTTCTCCAATATTTATTTTAATATATTAACTTAGATGAAATGTATAATAGCAGTGTAGCATTTTAGGGTCAGTTCATTGGATCCAAAGAAGTTAGGAAACTCTTGATCTAGAGAACCATGATGAAGCTTGTGTTTGCTTGCTTTTTTTTTTTTTTTTTTTTTTTTTTTTTGCCAAGAGAAATAGATTTTAACATGAGGGACAATGTCCCTCTATACAGTACAGTGTATATGGATAGAGGGATGGAATGAAAGCATTCTTTCAGAGAAGGGAGAGGGATAATTTTAAATGTCATTAACCAAAAAGGAGGACTGCAGCCAAATACTTGACAAATGTACTTCTGCATTGTATTATGCTACCAATCTGTTGTATATATATCTTGACAATACATTCACTATTTCCCTCTCTATTTCTCTGTCATTTACAAAAAATTGGGAGGTGTATCCACATTTTGGTGACAAATGCAAGACTGGATATCTGTGAAAATTCCAGCTGAGGAAATATATCAGTAAACATTACTATTTTCTGTAACACTTCTCTTTATGAACATCTGATGAGTTCTCAGTCCTGCAAAGTCTGAGATAAACCTATAAATTCCCAGAGACAGAGAATAAGCAACTTTAAGAGACATAGTTAAATTCAGGAGTCTTGCAGAAAAGACACCAGTTGGTCATATTGGAGGAGCAGAATTTTTTTTTTTTTATTCCTGAACTTTTTCTAAATTCTACTCATTTTTAATTTCAGAATTCTGTTTTCTCCCTTTGTAAAGGCAGCGGTTTAATAGCTTTTTACAATGCTTTGAAGATGAACAGGGCAAAGAGAGAAAGTATGACTGGCACTTTGACAAAATTAGCAACCTATGGCCTGTAAATGCCATTTGGCTTCTTTGACAGCCAAAAAGTAACTGAAGAGGCTGCTGCTTTGCATGGACTCACCTACAGTAGGTCCAAGATCTCACTCTGCACAGCACTGTGGCCCTTGTATTTATCTGGATAAAGCTGTAGCACCTGCTGCCTACCCTTGATGTCCACTGCACCTCTGCTCACAGAATGAGAGCAGATGGTCAGTGTGTGCTCAGAGCCCCTGAGCAGGAGCTGTGCTTGTGTACTGGTGGTTTTTCTGGGCTTTCTGAGCAGCACATAGACAGCTGGAGATCCTGTCCCAACGGAGGTAGGCAGAACCCCGAAATCCCAGATAAGTGATCCCATTCCCATATCATATGTGAAGGCAAAAAAATCAAACTGAATCTGAAACATGGAAAACAGTGGTAAGAGGATGATTAAAGTCGTTTTAGTTCTCTGCTAAATCCATGCATTTAAAATAATGCCATTGATTTGTCTAGTGCTATTGGGTAAATCAAGTCCTTTAAAGCACTAAAGACTAAATTTCATTACATGGGAAACTAAAAATTTGTTAATTCCTGTGCAGTTTCAGTGGACCATGAAAGGGAACAAAGAAAATAAAAAATGAATAATGCTATGTGTGAAAATAGGGCTTTGAGAATATTGTGGAATGGGTGAGAGAAAGACGAGTTGGAGAAATCAGTGTAAGTCAGTCACTGAGCATCACAGATATTTTTGTACCTTTGTGGAAAGATAAATATGAGTTTTGTGAAAAGAAGTGAGAATTTGAAAACACACAAACAAAAAGTTAGGTGAACACTTTTTGGAATAGAATATCCACAGTAATGCCACTTAAAAGTAAAAGTCGAGTAAACTGCTAATGAGTTGACTGCAAATGATGTTTTCTCAAAGGCAAATGTTAGTGGAACTGAATTTTAAGCCATTGCAACATTTAAGAAATTTGGGCCCATGAAAAGTCATTTATGCAGCTATAAAGCAGAAGAAACTACCTAAGTATCCAAGCAAAACCAAAAGCCACAGTTTAACTTCAGATAATCCAACAGCCACAGAGCCTATGATATAATCAAAAGACAAAGTATTATTGCTGGGGTTTGCTTGAAGCGTAAATGTCAACACCGAATGTATGTAGTAAACGTTGAGAGCTATCCATGCATGAAGTGTTGACACAGAAGATAAAGTCTTTGAGTAAACTACTTAGTTTTTGCTTAGATCATAATGCAGCACAGATCTGACAACCATTTCCTCCTGCCAGGAAGAAACATAGCTACAGCTGCAGGTTTAAATGCGGTAGCAAAAGCTTTAGTTTCCTAAAGAAAAATAATAAAACAACAGAGTGTATCAGGATCTTCAGGGATAAAAAAAAGAGTTTATCTCCTTTGGAAAAGTAAGCACACAATTCAGGAATGTTAAGGATATTTTTAGGTCATGTTGAAAGAGAATTAGAAAGGTGAACACACAGTTGAAACTTAATCAGACCACTTCTGTAAAGTATAATAAAAAGGATTTTTATAAATGCACTAATAACAAAATAGGGTCAAGGAAAACTTCCGTTCTTTATTGGACATAGTAGGTAATATAGTCACCAAAGATGAGGAAAAGAGTGAGGTACTTGGTACCTTCTTTGTCTTAGTCTTTACCAGTAAAAGAGGTTATCCTCAGGCCCTTGACCTTCTGAGCTGGTAGACAAGGATAGGGGACAGAATAATTCTGTGTAATGCATGAGGAGGTAGTTAGTGACCTGCTGAGCCATTTAGATGCTCACAAGCCTATGGGACTGGATGGGATTCATCCTAAGGTGATGAAGGAGCTGGCTACCTCAATTCTGGGAGTATCTATACAAATAGAGTACTAGGCAGGAGGAAACATCCTTGGTTAATAATTGATTGATCACTCCTGATTCTTGCCCTCCGTCTTCATTTTCAAAGTCTTGTATTAAGATTTAGATTCCTTCCATCTTTTTCATAGACACCTTATCACTTTTTTAGTTCCAGTGACAGAACTCTCCCTGGTGCCACACTGTGAAGGGAATTACTGAAATTATCAAGGTATTTTAAAGCCCAAATTGGCTATTAGAGCAGCGTATAGAAACATTGGACTGTCACAAAATGATTGAAATCTGCTTATTCCTGACAAGGATTGTATTATCTTTCACTTCTACACAACTTGGATAAAATATTAAGTTCCTTAGTGTTGTATAAAGCTTCATAACTTTTGAATTAATAAGAACATGGTAGGTATAAAAATGCTATCTTTTAACATATTTCAACTTGAAATGTTAAGGATGTTTTAAAGCATTTCTGTAGATTGAAGAGAATTGAATAGGTTTAAGCAAACAGTTTGTTAATTATTATTAACATTGCTGAGAAAAAATTAAAATATTAATGATAAGCAATCAGAAATATTATATATACACATACACAACTTGAGAGATATATATACACATATATATAAGAGCATTTATGGTTTGTTTGGGTTTTTTTACTATTGCTGTGCAGCATCAATTTCAAAGTCTCCTGAGAAATTCAGAAATGCTGAAGTAAAAATGTAAGTAAGAATGTAGGAAAAAAATGCATGAAGACTATAGTATGACATACTTGGGAAAAAACATGTCTCATTTTACCAATGTTGAGCAGTCATGAAATTGTCTGTAAGTTAATGACATTGATGGGGTTGCTTGAGGCTTTGGTATGTAAGGCTGTATCTAACCTTGCTGACCTGTGTAATTTCCCCTTTTCTTCAGAATGGAGTTGCTTGATTATCTCATAGGTGGGCACAGGGGGTCACTCAGAAATTTTGTGCTGCACTGCTGTCTACAGAAGTACTGTTGTGTTATCATTAAAGGAACGTTTATGACTATTGCTTCTGTCTCTTCTTGTACTCTTAAAACCTGGTTGCAATTTTTATGGGAGGGACATCTACAAGAATAACCATACAATGTACTGGCCCCACAAAAGATATCCTCATTTTCATCTCAATGCCTCATTTGGACTGTTTTGTGAAAGCATGCATTCTCATAACCCTTTTTTTTCCCATTTTCCTATAATTGAAGCTTTATTTTCATTGTTTTTCCTCAGTAAATAATATAAAATTTCCAGACTGATGAAGTTACCCAACTAGATCTTTAGTTAATAATAAATATGTATACTAATAGGATAATTAGTTAATATAGTAATACTAATATGTATAAATAAAAATATTACTTGATTAAAATAAACTTTTCATTATGCAGACAAAAACTTGATGCATAGGCAACACAACTTTAGCATCTGCCTGAGCAGAAGCTAAAGATAGTCAGGGAATACTGCTAGTATTATGAATTTGAATTATTAAATAATGGTTAATTACAAATAGATAATCCAACATGGAAGCTCTTAGAAACACTTTCAAATTGTATACTAAATGAAGGTTTTTAAATGAGAGACTTCAATATGAAATGAGGACTCCACAGGAATCACAAGTGTGTCTTTTATTATCAGTGCTAAAAAAATACTAATCAAGTTCTTGATGATGAGACACTTAAAGTTCTACCTACTTTTAACAAATTAATTCTAAACATTTAATTTTAACTGAAGTGGAAACAGCTGCTTTCATTTAGAACTAGGTATTAAAAATAAATTATTACATTCTTTAATGATTCAAGGTGTTTTATTGGATGATATGTTCTTTATTTCAGCAACTTTTAAAATATAGCTAATTAGGGACCTCAACAAAGCATAATTTAATGGAATGCTTCTTTTGAGCTTGAAATTATCCTCATCTTTCTGTCAGTATAGATCTTCTATGCTTTTCTTCTTTCATATTTGTTTCCTCTCAAAAAATGAAAACTATAGCTTCAGCTTGTTCAAGTGACTAAATATAGAGAAAAAGAGCACAGATCTGCAAAAATTTTTCTATAATTTCACTATTGTTGTCATATGAACACTATACCTATTACTTTAAAATGAGCACAAATTTGTTAGATCCCAAAATTCTTTTACTATGAAATATTAAAAGTTTGCAGCCTAAAGAATTTGCAACAACTCGGCCTGGTAGTTGAAACATAGGCATAAAAGAACATGTCTGTATGCAAAAATTATTATTCTGGTAAATAAGTGTATATATATAAAATGGATTCTATACCTAAAAAATTATTCTTACTTTATTAGTGTGTCAATAAATGTAAGCAGCTTAATTTTTACCACAGCAATTTCTGCTTTTCAGTCAGAAAATAGTGAGAATAGCAAGCCTCAAAAGTTTCAGTAACTGAAATTTTTCGTTTTCATTCTCATCAGCCTCTGTATACATTGACTCAGCCTTGTGTAAACTTTCATGATGGTAATTTTATTTACACTAAAAAGAGTTTTGTTCTGTATGTTATCCTCTTGAAATGAATTGGACTACAAAGGAATGGGTGTTTAAGTATAAAGCCTAAGGATCTACCCACCACTGGCATTTTGTTAGAATACTGTCAATGTATTTCATTTATATGAAATCCCTACCCATATTATCTGAGCTATTATGACATCTAACATCAAGAAATTTTTCATCATATTAAACATGAATATTCAACACTAAATGTGTTTTATGAATTCAGTCTTATAAAAAGTCATAGCAGGTTAAAAAATGCTGCAATAGTTACACCTTGAATATGGTATAACTTGGTCCTGGCCTCAAAACCTTTCTCTTTTCCTTGTCCGAATTGTCAGACATCTGTGAACCCAGAATGATTCCTAAGATGAGCTGTACGTCACAATTATTTTCCTGACCAAAAAAAAAAAAATATTGACAATGCAAATAAAAATATTGTTGACACTTCAGAACTTTAATAAATGTATGTATGTATGTTCTCTTTGGGATAATCTCTCTCCCCCCCCCAGCCTAAATTTCAAGATAATAGTATATGCTGAGAGGTATTGTAAAGAACATAGTTTAACAAACTTTAAAGTAAAAATAATTAAAAAGAAGCAGTTCTCCTTAGGCTTAAAAAACATATATATAAGCTCAGTGCTGAATAGACTATATCTCTTTTTTAGGGATTGGTGACCAGGAAGGATGTAGTTAATACATCAAATATGTGAAACTAGTGATTTTATATCTCAGAGATTATTCCAAAACTATGGAGCAAATCAGTTCTGTGGAGTTTCAGATCATGGATCTGTATTTCCACCCTAAAAAAAGGAGTAGTCCTCAGGAAAAAAATCTCTCCCCCGCTGACATCTGTGTAAATCAGTGCTCACAGTCAAATTTAGGTGGCAGGAAATACTCTTTGTTTCCATGTCCTATCTGAAGGAAAAGAGAATTAATTTAGTGATACACATGTAGAAAGGAAATTCGCTGGTAGTCTTCAGCAGAATCATGTAGAATCAAGTTCACATCCACTACCTTGACATGCCTGGGTAGGTTACAGCACAGTCGCCATAGAATTATAGTCAATTATCTAAATCACCTCATTGACACATTTCCCATAGCTGACTACAAAGTTAATGTAGTTTTGCTGAACATACTTTGAGGTGTCTCTAGTGTGTCATCTTTGATTTCTCTTCTTTTGTGGTACAAAAATGCACAAGTGATCTCTGCTTTGAAGAAAAATTTAGAAATTCTTAGAACAATGTAAAATCTGTATTTTGACTCAAGTTTCTCCTTCCTGATATTTTTGCACTCACATAATTTGAAAGTATTCAGTTCATTTAGGCTGAAGTTTTTTTGCTGCAGTTCTTCTCTACATTTAGCATTTTCATTATGGTTTCTCATTTTTCTCTCCTTGTCATAGATAATTAGGCAGCACTTCTCTCTCTACTGACATCAAACAGAAGTAAGACTACTGAAAATTTTGTCAGTGAGATATTACCCCAACACAAGAGGGGGTTTTCTTTCTTTTTTTGTTTGTTTGTTTGGTTGGTTGGTTTTTTGTTTTTTTTTTTGTTTGTGGTTTGTTTTGATTTTGGGGTTTTATTCAGTATTGCTCCTTTGCACTACATTCATGCCCAGGAATGAGAAGATCACCTGTTATCCAAGTGTTTTCTACCTCTTCACAGATCTCCAGGAACACCAGAGGTTAAGGCTCCAATATGCACATATCTGTCTGTGGTGGGTGCTGCATAAGGTTGCTTCTTTATAACATGAAAGCATAACTCTAAAAGCAGATATATATGAGTTTAGTGCACTGACAAACAGAACATATTTATCCCAATGAATCTTTCTCTGTATACCTTTTTCCTTTCTCTTTCCCTGCTTCATTCCAGAGATAGAATCTTCTGAGTTGGAAGGGACCCACAAAGATATGAAAGTCCAACTCTTAAGTCAATGGCCTGTATAGGGAATGAACTCAAAGACCTTGGTGTTATTAGCACCATGATGTCATCAACGCAGCTTATCTTCTTCCTTTTACATTTAGCAGAAAAATGTAAATAATATAAGGGAAAAAAATAATTAACTAGGAAAAATTAGCAGCATAATAAAACAATGCAGAATTCTTGCATGCAGTTATTTTGTCTGCCTAGAGGAATGGAACCTTCTATTTGAAATTGGGAGCTTTAAGATGGAAGGTTTTTTTAAGCATATTCACAAATCAGAAAATCATTGTGTTTCCTCAAAAACCTCCTTTTACAGACTGCTGTGGAGGCTGAAGCAGCTTCCTTCACTAAGCTTTCTTTGCTCTCTCAGTCATTTAGGTCAGTCTTCACTGATTTAGAGCCAATGAAGTGGCACCTAGCTCATTAACAGAAAGGGGCAGTCTCTGTTTCTCTTCTCAAATAATTCTCAGAGCATTGCCCTACCCAACTGTCATGGGATATGTGCCGTGTACCTTATGATTCTTAGTTTCCCTAAAATTTTTATATGGGGCAAAGAGTCAGTAAGCCTAGACATTTCTGAAAGCAAACAAACAAAATACTACATAATCTAATGTAAAAGCAAAGTTGCTGACTTTAAAAATAGAAAAAATCAGACCCATTGTTGTCCCACAGCTCAAATTCATGATGGATGCTTTGTCCATAATAAAATGAGAACCTAAATGAACAGCACTAATTATTCTTGAAACCTTATAACTGAAAAACAAAATTTAACTTTTAAAAATACTTTTTTTTAGTTTTAATGCTTCAAGAAGATAGCAGCTTGACTAATTGTAAGAATACTGTCCAATGAAATGACATTGCCGTTCTTTGTTCTTGGTAGGTGTGCCAGACTGTCTTTCATGTCACATTTATTGGTTATCAGATGCAATGGGAAAATACTTCTTTCGATTTCTGAAATGGGGCTCATAGAAAATATTTTAAAATAATCAGTAATATTTAAAGATATCCTGGAAGCCTCATTATTCATTGACAAAATAAGTTCCTTTTCAAGTTTGAGGGGATTATAAATGACATAATCCAAACAGGAGCTCAATATTTTCTTTCACATATCTTCTAGCTACTACATAGCCATGATGATGATATCAAAAAAGATGTTAATAAATTGGCTACATATTTTAAGGCAAAAATTAGTGAAAATGCAAAGAGATGTTAACAGTGGAGTCATATAGTCAATGCAAATCTTTATCCTCTCTACCACAGTTTCTTACTTCCTTTTTAAGTAATAGTAACCCCTTCCAAAAATGACACATACCAAACTCTTTCAGGTCAAGAGTAATCATCTCACCCAAGGAACATCTATAACCTCTGTAGACTCTGGCTACATCAAAGCTAAAAACAATGACATTTGATCCTGCCAAAACTACAACCATGACTGCACTCAGCACATACAGGGCTTTGTCATCTGTAGGGCTTATGACATTACAGAACAATGATTTTTTTTAGTTGGAGGATAGCCTTGGGGTAGTACATCTGAACAAGCCTGTGCTAGGCTCCATTTTACCTGACTACTCATTTGCTCTTCTTAGGACATACTCATATAGAGAAGACAACTACATCATTTCTACCCAAAATCTTCTGAAGCAGGAATGCTATTAAATATTTGGCCAGCAGTCTTGCTTCATTTTCTTCTCTGAGCATTTCCTATAAATATATTCAGTTTTATTCTCCTGTTACATTTCATCAGTCTCACAGTTCCTTTTTTCTCTTTTTATGCCCCATTTTTAAATATTTTTCAGTCCCAGCTCAGGGGATTGTGCGAGCTTTCTTCTCCTTGTTGATTAACTGCCTCTACCATTCAGACTCAATACCTTGAAAAACATTTATTTTTTCTTTTCAGTCTAGACTTCTATGTACCTTACAAATAAATTTTGGCCTGTGCTTGGAAGCTTTGTAAAAGAGTCTGAAGGGACTTATTTGCCACATTGTGAATCTCTGATGAGCAGCTCGCTGCCTGATTCTTAAACACTTGCCCTTTCTCAAGGGCAAAAAAGGATTCTTCAGCATTTCATCTGGTTTTGTGATTCAAGCACTGCTCATTTTGCCACTGTTGCTTTCTTTTAACAATATCACAGGCTTGTCCTGATGCTGTTTCTATGGTAACCTGTCCTCCTTTCAATTTGTTTGACCAGGGAGCCTACAATGTAGTTCAATTGTGCAACTCTAACTTAAAAACAGCAGGTGACATTTAAAAATGAAAGCAGTGAGATGCAGCAAAATCTCTACCTCCTGTCCCTTTAATAAATGTGATCTCCAAACCTCTAGATTTTTGAATGGCAATAATTTATTTCATTTATGAAAAGTATTATATAAAAAAAGGAAGGGAAACATACACAGTGCAACAACTGCTACCATGACACTATTGAAATAAAAATTGAGAAAACACTGAAGAGTATGTGTACATTATTTTCTGATTTGCTAATCTCTAGAGTTTAACCGTGAATTTAAGTCATTTTAGAAACAGCAAAGAAAATCCTATCTCTGGTGTTGCATGGTATATAATATAATATAATTAATGTAATATATCATAATACAGCTTAATATGAAATAATTAAATAAGGCTATAAAGTTCATATATAAATTACTGGATCATAGCATCTTGTGATTCACAGTGAAAAGAGTTATATTTTACAGTGCGCTGACAAAAATGTAAAATTGCATTTTTCTAAAGGATTTTCTTTTTCCTTTGTTTGTTTGTAGTGTTGGGAAAAGAAATTACATGTTATGAATGCTTAGGACCAGAGTCATTCAGAATGGGAATATGAAACTGACCTGTATTGCTTCATGCTGGCTTTCATGCAGGTGTCTTCAGCATCTCTACAGTATTCTCTGGAGAGGTTGCAATGGGGAAATTGATGCAGTTAAAGTGACTCCCAGTTACTTTTTCACCTGTGCTGGAGTCACATTCTTTTGTTTAAGTTCTGTCATATTCTTCTTAACTTAGACTCTTCGTCAGTTAACTGATGAATAAAGCCTCATGGTCCAGTGATCCTAGGCATACAGGCTGCATGAGTATAATTTTTATTGAGATCTCTTTTATGTTTAATCAAACATAAAATTTTCTTTTTCTAGAACACATAGTAGAAGTAAACACAATTAGGCTTTGCCAAGCGGTCTGAAATTAAACAAACTTTCCCAGAATTTAGCTTTTTTACAGGAAATAAAGAGATTTTGATAATAAATAAGACATCTTTTATTCACTCACAAAATTAATCTGTCTCCTTTGAGATGCTGAAACACTGCTTATCTGTACAACAGATATAAAAAAACCCAGATATAAAAAGGCTTGCATAGGACATTCCTGAAATTTCACTTACTTCAGATTTTGATCAGAAACATCCAGCCATGACATAGATGCAATTTGAAATGTATAAAAGCTCTGAAACCTTTTAAATTAAAAGTTAAAACCATTCTGACCTTAACTAAGGTGCTGCATGCTGAAGAAAATTTGCCTGAGTTTTGATTGCTTAGTCCTGTTCTGTGAGAAAATTTACCATCACCATGTATTTGACATAAGACTGTTTTAGATCAGATCAACAGAAATTATTTGTTTAAATTAATTATCCTAATTCTTATGCCTGTACTGAAAAAAAAAAGCAGATGTAAAATGATTTTGCTTATGATCTTGCATGAAAATACATGACATACTCTAAGGAGAAGCTGTATGTGCTAAGTTTCTGATAGTTAGTCTGGATTACTGCAATACTAGAAAAAAGAGACATGCTCCCTCCATCTAGATTTAGCCTCTACAACAAGTTGTTGCCTCTGACATTCTCACCTGGATCAGGGACACACTGAAACACACCATATCTCCTGATAAAATAGAAAACATGAGATGAATTGCTGAAAACTGTGAGAAAATTTTTCAGGATCCATACTCAATGTATGAGATTTTCCTTTAGCAAAGAAGTCATATTTCTCATGCTAAGACATATGATAAAACACACAGCACAAAAGAAAACAAAAGTAATTTAATTAAGAAAATATATCATGACAGAAGGTATAATTTCATGATAGGACCATTTCAAGGAACAATGCATACAAAAATGAAATTTGTAGTATTGATGAGACTTTTTTAAAAAAGAAGTAGTATTTTCCCTTGCAAGGTATGCAGTTATTCTGGAACTGTAGTAGTTTTTTAGTGAGCTGCTTCAAGAGAAAAAGATAGAATAAAGAAAAACTAAACCAACTCATAGAATAACAATAATGAAGAAAAATAAGAAAATAGGGATACAAAGATCAGATATTCAAGAAAAGACAGACATAGTACTGAAGCAGAAATAAAGATTACATAGGCATATATACGTAGATATATCTATATACCTAGACATGTATATTACCATATTTTTATAATATTAAATATACTATATTACCATATTTTTATAATATTATTTGACAACATAATTCTCAAATTGTGGCAACATAATACTCAAAGCAATTAATATAAGTCTACTACTTTGTGTCTTATTTGGTGTATTTGTGAAATTTTGGCAGAAGATAAAATTATCCTCTAGCATTCTGTTGCTGAGTAGAGCTGAGTCTCAGGACAGGCTAAATTTAAATGGTCATCAAAGTAGCACAGCTTTTTTTTCATTTTTAAGATGTAAGTATGTGTAGCTATACTGTGTAGGAGGACAGTATTTTGGTTGCAAAGTTTAAAAAATACTTGGGGATTAGGAAAAAAAAGAACCAAACTCTCTATAGATTTAGAAATATCATTTTAAAAAATGCATCAAAATCGAATTTCATTTTGAAAGTGATCTGCATCATTCAATTAAGAAAAATGTCATTGCTGAAACTAATGAATGCTTTAGGTTTGTTTTTCACACACAGCCTTTTTGATCAGCTATTTTCATGAGTATCTCTTCTCCAAATTCTATTTCAGAGATACAGCAATAATATTGAGTTTAATTCCGGCTAGGTTATTCTAAAACCACACTACATTCTTGCTCCGCCTCTCAGAACACCTTTATTCATTTTGCTTTGCTTTATCTTGCTTTTCCAACAAATTAAAAGGGAGTGAGAAATGGAGGATGGTCTGGAAGGGCCTCAGGTGTTAGGGTGCAAATTTGAAAAATGAATAAAATATGTTCTGCAAATATTTCCTACAAGTGAGAGGGATACCATACTTACTATTGAAAAAATGTAAATAAATTTTTGCAAAAAAGAGGTATCTTGAATGACATTTGAATGATGAAGTAAGTTAATGAATGTCTTGTCTTTTTCAGGTCTAAAGCAATCTTATTTAACTTTAAGAATAAAGTGAATGCCACATGCATTTAGAAGGAAAGTGAATTATGAATACCTAATCATGTACTGCTTTATAACACAGAAAAAGGACACTTCATTTCATTGTATTCAATTTTTGAACATATAATGGGTATATTTTTTTATTTCATGAAAGACAAATGTCTTTTCATAGTTTTCTTACTTTAGATAATTATTATCCCCTAATATTTGATACTATACAGAAAAAAATTAAACAAAGAAGAAAAAACCCAAATATTTGTCAAAGTATAAGATTTCACAAATTTTAAAGTTGGAATTTAATTCAAGGTTAAGGTCCTACTCTGATTGGATGCTATAAAGTGAATTCACTGAAATTTTATTTCAAAGGAATTTTACTGTCAGTGGTAATACGTTTTATAATAGATAGAATATCAGATGTTGTTATTAAAAAAATCTTATTTAGAATTGAAAATAACAGGAAACTTTTCTTTACAGAAAACCTTTTTTTTCTAAATATTATATGGCAAAGGATAAAGGTGCATGGATTAGCAGTCTTAAAGTGAGCAAAGAGTAGCATCTTTATTAACTTGTGCATTAATACTTAATCCAAGTTAAATGGAAAGTTAGCTCATGCACTCCCTAGACTTCCAGCCCAGTCAGCCTTACTCAGGGGTCCATGCTTTCTAATTTTGATTTGATAAAAATTTTTACTGGGACAAAGTACTTTCTGTTTTTTAAATAGGCATTTTTTTTCCCTCTGCTTCTACATTTGTGATTGCATATCATTATGTTATAGACGATTGGAAACACAGCAGAAACTCAGTTCCATGTTCTTCAGTCAGAACAATATATATACCTTCTTAAAAACACTAAAATATAGGTACTAAACCTTTATTAAACAATGTACTACTCAATTCTGTCCAAAATCTCCTTTTCTGAAGTAATTGTTTCTTATCCTGGTTTAAAAAAGAACAGCCAAAAAATTGTCACCTTCTTTTAAGGCAAATGTTACCATATTTAAAGACTAAATGATTTTCTTTCATCAGCCTTCTATTTTCAAAGCTAAGTGACAAGCCTTTGTATTTAGCAGACCTTTCTTTTTTATTTCTTATCACATTTGCTGAACTATTAATATTTTTTTTAGTTGATCTGTATCTTTGTTGACATGTTGTTCTGGATAGGTAAGTACTCTACTTAAGATCTTTTTGCATTTTGGGGCAGAATAGAACATTACTTTGAAAGTCTGAAAGAACTATTCCCTAGCCATTTTCTTCTCTTTTTTTCTTGACCTTTCTTTCTTAAGAACACTGTTAATTGGTAATTGATATTCAGCCTACAGTTCTCTATAGGCACAAGACCTTATGTGATGCTGATGCTTATCCAGTCTTTTCCCTATGAGGCATTTTTGCTATCAACTGCAACTTCAGACTCTGCACAAATCCTTTGCAGGATTTTAGATATTTATTTAGAAGTTTTACTTACTTGGCCAAATTATTTTAGGTGTAGGTTTCCTTGGAGCCCTCACATTCTTCCTTCTTCTTCTTCCATTCATTTTTTAGAGGATCATCCCCAGCTTTGAATATGGATACTCTGTACTGCATCAAGCCATTAATGAGAACATTAAACAGTTAGAGATCCAAAAGAGCTCCCAAAGGTACCCACCAAATATGGAATATTTATATAATATAGACTATAGAATAGAGGATATGGATCTTTGTAAAATGTTCCTTTTTGGGACTATTTTAATGAGATCTTCATTATTCCTTCCATAATTTTATATAGTCTGAGATTCTCTTTATTACATATAAGTTTATGATATTTAGTTGGATATGTTGTAAATTAGTAAATTATCTTAGCAAATAAGGCGAGTAAATAAGCTTCTAAGAATATCCTTTTTTCTTGAAATTTCTAAATTCTATAATTATTTAACTTACATTTAAAAAAATTGTCTGCTGATGAATGTGTGTTTATTAGTTTGCCATGTATAGGAAATTCAAGTCTGCTCCGGTTTCCTTTGGTCCCATTTCACCTTCATTTGAAGTTGGACAGTATTTTCATGCTTTACTTCTCTTCAATAATCCCACATGGTTTCTATGGATCCCTAAACTTAAAAGTCAAGTGGCTCTAATTTGCTTTAGACAGATCTCTCACTACACAAGAGTGATCTTTATTAGGCTTACTAAACTGAAGAAATGTACCTAACAATTTTTAAAAATTGATTTTTTTTTTCTCATTCTAGGTTAACCACATGTAAACATTTCAACAACATTAATTTTTCTGCTTGGGTAATCACAAGCTTTTGCTGTTCTGTGGACATTTATTTTACAGTGAATACTGATGCTAAATAACCTTGTAAACTTCATATGGGCCATTTTTAGCTTTTAGTATCTGTTAAGCATGTTATGTCTTCTACTCATAAAACTGTACTTCAAGAATAGTTTCCCTTTACTGCCTTACATTCCATTCATTGTAACTCTTTGAGTCTTGTCCTTCTAACTTCTACATGCTGTAGAAATTCTTACATAAATAAACCCCAATAATGTGAAATCATTTCCACATTTTATATATCTCTATGTCAAGTTTCAGGTAAATTGAGAGCACGTGAATTAGCTATTATCCTTTTCCTGCACTTCTCTGTCTTCTCTTCAGCTTCTCTAATCAACACTTGCATGCTTAATAATAATATTATTTTAAAATATATCATTTAAAAAATACTGTTTTCTATATTATTTTATTCCCAAAGGGTTTAATATAGTTTCTTTGTTACTTTTTGTCTATTGATAAATATGCTGTCCAAATCTGCAGCTACATAGGTCTTCTTTCCCTTCCTGAGAATGAAGAACTCTTTTATTCTACATTTATAGTCACATACCTCTCTTTTGACACATTGGAAATCTTCCCTCTTTTCAGAATCGAATGGAGAGTCTGTTGCTCTTTACTGTCTGTATCAAAACTTTTTTCACCAATTCATTCCGAGAAAGTACTGGATAATCTTTCATTTATATTGGTTTTGTGAACACATCAATGTAAATCAGGAGTCTGGTTACTGTAATGTTATTCTGTTTATCCGATTTTTTTTTCTCGTGAAAGTACGTTTTTTCTCATTTTTCTTAAAAGGACAATAAAATAAAATCCTCTTAGCTTTCAGATTCCCTCTTCAAGAAAATTGTCATCTAACTACATTCAAACTACTGAGTTAATTCACAATAACCAAATAGCTCAGTCACTTATCCTGAATTTCACATTGTCTTTTTCAGTAATATCTAATATTTGTATATTTTATTTATGATAAGCATACTATAAGTACTAAATTAAAAAATTCAAAGAAAATATTCATTACTTTTCTCATTGTTAGCCCCATATTGATCACTGGTTTCCTAAAATGTGTATTTTTTCTTCATGACTTTCAGGAGCACATGAGAGCAATTGTATGAATTTAAACCAGAAGCATTTGTTGAGTAAATAATGAAAGAATGGTAATTGGACATCTATGCAGAAGATTAATTTTATATATTACTAAGTACTATTTGAGAATTGTGTTTCTTCCTGCATATTGCCTGGTCATTAGCAATGGCTGCACGTGAAATTTCAGCTTGAATGACTGAAAATAGTTTTTTCTCTTGGGGACAGTCTTTGACATTAAAAAAAACCCTCCAGAACTGAAGGAACCAAGACTGAAAGGTTGCTAGTATTGTTCATCTCATTTTTTCATTAAAGCTTCAGGTCATTTGCCTAGAAAGAAGACTTGATCTAGCATCAGTTATAGAAGATTTCTCTTTATATTTTGCACCATATTGTACGAAATACTTTCAGGCACTGGTTCGCAAACTTTTCTTTCATAGGAAAACTGAAAAATTTTGAAATCTATGTGTGATTGCAAGGGTGACATCTCATAACATATTAATCAAGTATGTTGAAATATATTTAATTCAGAGAAAATTCTTCATAATTTATCAAAAAACATTTCCATGATGCTATTACCATTCGCTGTAGCAAAACAGAAGGTTTATTTAAGTCTTAATACCTCTGCAGCTCTGATAGACATTAAAGACCCATATAAGGTACTGAATCAGGTTAAGAAAAAATTCTACCTTTAAATGTTTACTTAATCTCGACAGATGAACTCTTATGAGTCACAAATAATAACAACAATTTTGACAGAACTAATTTTAAATAAATTGGGATATTTTTGTATGGAAATGAGAAAAGGTTTAATCAAAAGAAAGATACACTCTTTCTTCTATGTTTATACTCACTGGATGTTGTTTTTTTAAACAGAAATACATCTTAATGACTTTGTGATTGCAAATTGCATAAAATATATCTATTTCATCACATCTAACAGTGATGACAGTATTACTTAAGCAAAAAAAAAAAAAAAAAAACCGAAACAAGCAATCTCTCTTAACTAAGGAACACAATTTCAGATAAAAATTATGCAAAACAAACTGACTTAACCAAGCTGTTGTTGGTTTACAACATGAAGGTCTTCCTATTTGGCTATAATATTGCATATGTCTTTGAAAGTATATGTACTTGCAGCCAGAACAAAAAATCCAATACATTTCTTGGTATATTAGGTAATGTGAACACTATGGTTGCGCTTTTCAGAGAAAAAATAGATAATTCAATTGCATTATGAAGTGAAAGTTTCAGTGATGTTAGTACACTGAGAGGCTAGAGAGGAATGAATAATCACGTTTCAATTTGTGTAAAAAGTTGTATGTGAAAAGAATTATTTAGTCTTCTTTCATTAAAAAAGCTATTTTCAGGGGCAATTGTTGAAGCAGGCACTGTAAGCAATTATTTTGATTTACACAGCAATTACACATATTACTTAGCATTATCAAAAATATAATTATTTCTAATAGCTGAGAATAGGGCTCTGAAAGAAGCATCCTAATTGTATTCCCCAGTTGTTGAAACTATTGTTTCTAGTTGCTTGGTATGTAGATTTCATTGTAATTCATGGAATCCTTCTTAAAAGTAGTTGCTTTATTTTGTGTTTCATAAACATCGTCCTGAAAGATTGTCCCAGATCTTTACAGGTATATATACATTATAAATATACAATTATGATTATTATTAGTTTTTTATACATGTTCCAGTGACAGCTTCTAAGCGTAGATAACCTAGAGACAGAAAATCAGACAAAGGGATTTTATCCTCCCTTGTGTTTATCTTGCCGTTACATTTATGGACAGAAATCCAGTTTGCTTGATTAAATTGACTGAGGTGTTTTTGTTGCTTAGTATGACAGAGTTCACATTACATCTATTTTTATTACCCTGAATCAGCAATGTAATTTGGATCTCTTAACCTTGCTCTGCTTTGCCTTGCTTTGCTTTGCTTTCTCATCTCTGAGGGAACATATGTTTCAAAGGTGTTTCCCACATCTTCATTAGTGTTTCAAGATCATTACTAGCTTACTCAGTCACCATACTTACACCTGAAAGCCTGCCTATCACTCATCTCCTTTCAAGATGACACTGACCTTCAGTGTAATTAATTTCCCTTCCCTCAGAGAAAAGTATTTCTTCAATTTTAGTTCCTATGCATTTCTGGTTTAAATTATATTTTCCTATGAACCATGGCTGTAGTGGGCTGGCTGGGGTTTGGCTGGAATGAAGTTAACCATTTTTCACACAAACCCTTCGGATTTTTGACTGAGTGTGGGTAATGCGCCCATGTTTCATCTAATGCTGTACAGTGCTAACATGGTCATGGCTTTCTGTGGCTCTCTCCATGTGCCCCCCAAGGGTGAGCAGGTGAGAAGCTGAGAGGCACTACAGACAGAACAGCTGACCCAAGACAGCTGACCTGAACTTGTTGAGACACAGCTACAGAGAGATTTGGGGCTTTCTTCCAAGTTAGCCATTACTCAGCCTGGCGGGGCATCGATTTTCATGCAGGAGGAGTGATTGTCTTTGCACAACTTCCCCCCACCTCCCATTTCCTTCACTAATTAAACTGTCTTATCTCAAATCAGAAGTGCTTTTTCTTCACTTTTGTGCTTTCTATTCTCTTCCCCTTCCCACTGAAGGAAGAGGTAAAGTGAGTGACTGAGGGAGTGACTGAGTGACTCTGTGTGGGTGCTTAGTTGCTGGATGGAGGCAACCCACAATAATTCATAGAAGTCCTAAAACTTTTAATATTTCTTCTTTGTACAAAAGTGGTTATCTAATAACATTATATGAGTTGCCCTGTTGTGATTTATCTTTGAGAAAGAATGATTCCATTTTATTTAATTTTTCTTTTATCTTCAAATTTTTGTTCTCTCTTATTTGACATCAAGTGCTCAGTTTTCCGTTTTCATGCATTTCCTTCTCTCTCTTCTTCCATAGTCTTAACTCTTGTACCCCCAGCATGTTAAAATTTAAAAATATTGCTCAGTAAATCTGGAATTTAAGCACAACTTCCTTTAGAACATATACACATAAAAGCAAATGTCAATGGCCTTAATTTACAAATGTAAGAGGAACAAAATTTTTTGGTGTGAGAAACTGCTCAAAGGACTACCAGCAGATATTTGGCATACTTCAGTAAGACATAAACAGCATGAAAGCAGCATAGCATCTGGGCCTTTTTCTGCAAGTTGCATCCTGTATAACATTAAATGCAGGAAGATAGTTGAAGGCAATTTACATTTATCACTGGGATCATATTACGCAGAATGAATTCCATATTAATTTTGTGTTCACATGTAGACAAAATTAATCATTATTAAAAAGACAAAGTTGTTTTTCACTAATCATGGAAATGATCTGAACTTTATTCAAGCAAAGAAAGATATCTATATTGATTGTAATTAGTCTAAGGAAAAGTAAGTATAGAATAGACCAAATATCTAATGAGTATCTTGCCTTAAATAGAAGTTAATAGTGAAAGCTCAGAGAAAATTTACAGAGAAGAGTCAGTAAAAGTAGTACCCTCACTATATTCTCTTACTGTTTGGCAATTTACACCTCAAGAATTTTCTGAACTAGTTTAATAACCATGATTTTTTTCTGTCCCCTTCTGAATTTATGCCAGTGTTTAGTGTTGACAGCTTTCCATAGCAAAGGTCCCACAGATCAGCTACACATTGCATGAAATGTAGTTTTCATTCACGTGTTTTGAACTTACCTTCTGCTAGTTTCTTGGGATATTTACACTACCAGTACAGGAATAAGTGTTGAACAATCACTGTCTATCAATTTTCTGGTATGATCAGCTCCTTAAGGATCTCATATTCCCACCAATAATCACCTGGTTTTTTCTTCAGAGAAAATTCTTCCAGCCAATCCCTTCATCAAATCTATGTCTGATCACTCTTCTCCAGACTTTTACATTTTTGCTTTAGTAAAAGGTATGAGATACGAGTTATTGACCACTCATATTATTGAAACATGAGTGAGCAATGGGAATCGTGTTCTCCCTTCAGCTGCATAGTTCAATTTACCTGTCAGAGCAAGTAGAGGGTTGTCTCTCTCTCATACCGACACATGCTTGCTATAATTAGTAAATATGTAGTACAGCTGCCTATTAGTGTGGGAAAGCTGTAAAGGTTCCTGACAATTATTTCCTTAATACATTAAAGATTTATTATTTTTTATATTTTTTTTAAAAAGTATTGCAATATTCATTGCTGATCACAGGTCCTTGAAAATGGGTTAGAAATAATTCCCAGAGCAGGTACATTGTTTTTATTTTTGTTCCAAAGAGAATCCATTAAATTATTACATGAACTCTTACACTCATCACGTTCAGGTTTTTTACCTTTTTTTTGTCCTCAAGCGAAAAATAATCACTGAACAGGCCAAAATTATATGTTAATATGAACATTCTTTTTCTGCCACGCTTCACACTGAAAGCCATTTAATCAGTTGCACTTCGTTCGACAAAGGGTAGTATATTTATTTGCACTAGTAAGAGATCAATGAGTAATTTATTTGGACTCCTTATGAACAGCTTTATCCTGTGTAGATTTTAAATGCCATGCTATTTTCTCTGTTCATTAGACCATTTACAGCTAAGTTATAAACTGTTCAGAAACTTTTTTTATTAAGATGATTGCAGTTTTTCAAAGATTATTTAACTCATTATTTCAAAATTTCACTTCTAAATGAGTGCAGTTTGAACTTTTTCCTTATTCTTAAGGAGCTGGTTTTGGTAAAATAGGATTATTCTTTGATTAGATACAAAAAGCAGTGTATTAAAGTGGAGTCGTACTTGAAAGTGTAATGTAGTATATGTTCAGTTTGGTATTAAGAAAATCTTTTAATCACTCTCATGCTTTTTGTACATGTCTTGATGTAATTTATAATGTTGCCTCTAAAGATTTAAAAACAAGTAAAAGAGCTTCTAACTTCCCTCCAAGGGCTAAAGTGAACAAAGAGACAAGGAGAAACCTACACTGCTTAATTAGTAGTGTTCAGTTTTTCAGCTGAAAAATTAGTATAGAGAGACAGTGAACAGAAGCATATAGTGGTATCCTGTAGATCCTGCTCTAGAAACCTGCACAAATGTATTCATAAAGATGAAACATTCTGTTATAACCACCACTTGCTGACCTGAATTAGATTGATATACACTTTAAACAGGTAAACAGCAAAGATGGTTCTTTGCCTTCATTAAAGAGCAAATTCCATAGTGGCAGTACAATTTGAAAGCTATTTTAACTACACACAACTAATCAAAGAATACTGAAATAATGTGTTGGAATTCACCTCTCAAGAGAAGTTTGATATATCTCCATTTTTTTACAGTTTTTCTACTGAAATCTTCTCAATATTTGTATATTACATAGAAATATGATTTTCTATCTATAAATATATGTACACATATAACCCATAAGTATCTCAAGTTTCAATAATTATTTTATTTACTTACAAGGATCTGCCTTTAGCACAGAAAAAAAAATTTCAGCAGTTCTGGTTTTTGCCTTTTAATAGAGTTTCAGTTGAAAACCAACATACTTTTCTGTTAAAATAGGAAGTTTATTTAAGCTTCATTATGCCTTTAACCATGGTGTTAAGGAGGAGCCTCAAGAAAAGCTGCAAAATATTTGGGCAGAAAATTTGGAAAGCAAAACATTTTGGCTTCAAGCTTCTAAATGGGTGGAAGCAGACATAGACGATACTGACAGGTGTTTGGGAGGGTTTGGGGGTGTGATTTTTGAGTTGGTGTTTTTTAACATTTTGGAAGAATTTGGGTTTGGTTTTTTCAGCCATTTTGTTTGTTTGTTTGAGATTTTTTTTCAACTGCAGTGTTTTAATCTTGCGTAAGAGATACCCTTTTTTCAGACTTTGATCTGTAGGTGATATATAGAAAGCAGATTTCTCATTTCTGCATTCCTTCATTCTAAATGATAATAGATTGATTTAAAATGGGGTAAAGGCCTTTGGTTCAGCTGCATTATATTTCAGTAACTTACCATCTCTGAAGAACAGTGATATTAAATATATAAATATTTTAATTTCTTCATTTCTAGAATTTTATAGAGGTTTATTATGCTTTCTTTTAATGGCAGATTTCTTCACATTGGTCACCTGAAAACATCTATCTTGATATAAAAAGATCTATATGGATTTTCTTCGAATATTGTGGATTTAACTAGTTCAAAGTCTTTTCTTCTTCATCACTGCGTTTGTTGTTAGATATGTCATTCTCCATCAGATCATTTAGATTTTTTTTAAATTGGTACAAAGTCTACTCTTTTATAAATTTACTTAGGACATAAATAATTGTCTTGAATTGTATTAAATTTGATATACATTGATTACAATATTTTGTTCAATATTCCAATTTCTGTAATTCTTATACCATTATTTCCTGTTCTTTGAAAAGGCACAGTTTAAAAGCAATCATAGTTCCCATGTCACTGTTTCATCATTATGAGATCAAACTTCTCTTCTCTTTTGAGTGCCAGCCTTTGGAGGTTTGTGCTAAATTTCTTCTGTCTGTTACAGCAGTGTTGCTTTCGTATTTCCAAGAAGTTTGGCATGGGAATAGTGGTTGACTCAGATTTTTAGGTCTCACAACTAATATCTGACCGTGTCTTAAGGACAGAACAGATAATTTTTTTTTCACCCTTGACTGAATAATATTTATCCAGGATGGGCTATACATGGGGTGGCTATACTATTCTGCAGACAATCAGCAGCGCTTTGGCAGTGAAACAAGTTAATAACATCACCGTCTGTTTTTCCAACTTCCAGTTTTCCTTACATTTTAGACTGCTGGTTCTGAGAATTTGTCAACTAAAGTGAATCATTCCCTCCTATTTCCTCTGGCATAAATGGGATTATTTGTCAGGGAATGCTAATGACACATAAGTCTTTGGATGTACATTGCGCCTTCCACAGGCGCTCCAGAAAGCTTTTGAAAGCATTACCCTCAGTGAATATAAATACCAGTGTAATGATATAATTTGTAAATTATATGGTATGAGACCTCATGGACCTGTCTGTGGACAGAAAGTTCCTGAAGGGAATAACTTTGGCAATTTTTTTTGCTATGAATAGGCTGATGTCATGGTTTCATCCCAACTGGCAACCAAGCACCACACAGCAACTCTCTCACTTCCCCACCAGCAGGATCATAGAGAGAATTGGAAAGAGAAAAGAGAACAGGTACATTGAGATAAAGACATTTTAATAAGAAAAGCAAAAGTTGTGCACACAAGCAAAGAAAAACAAAGAATTAATTCTTTGCTACCAATGGGCAGACAGATGTTCAACCATCTCAGGAGTGTCCATTGTGTGTAACAGTGACTTGGGAAGACAAATGTCGCCACTCCAAACATCCCCCTACTTCTTCCTCTTCTCCCCACTTTGTATACTGATGTCATATAGTTTGGAATACCCTTTCAGTCATTTTGGGTCACCTGTCCTGGCTGAGTCTCCTTCCAACTTCCAAAGCATTCACAACCTCCCTGACAGTGTGGTTGTAAGAAAAGAGGAAAAGGCCTTGTGTCTGTGTAAGTCCTGCTCAGCAATAACAAAAACATCTCTGTATTATCAGCCCTGATGTTGATAATTTGTTCAGCACAAATCCAAACCCAGCCCTATACCAGCTACTATAAAAAAAATTAACTCTATGCCAACCAAAACCAGCACAAACAGAAAACAGTGATTTTATGAAGTTAGAAGCAGAGGAGCAAAAAAGGATCAACAGGCTTTTAAAAAATTCTTCAAATCAATATTGGCAGTGCAAGTTCTGTACGTGTTTGATGAAGACATAGGGATGTGGCACAGAGGGGTTTAAAATGCAGGCAGAAGATACAATCTTTTTTGTATTTGAAATAAAATTGTTATCAGCAACAGACTTTTAGCTGACATTTTAAACTATATTATGTCACAACTTGTGATGTCCTTACTATGTAAGTGTAGCTTTACAACTTGTACTCAGTTTGTAAAATGTTTGTGAAGCCACATTTCCTAATATACTCTAATCAAAATATTTTTGCCTCTGTGATATTTGGGAAATTCTAAAGCAACATGATTTACAGAGTACTTAAAGATTCTTTCTGGAAGAAATAAAAAAAAATTATGTATTATACCTCACATACTGCTGTCACTCCTTTAAACCACTACAGAGAATTTATATAAAATCACCAGAGGACTACATCTCATGTAAATGAGACAGTCTGTTTCCCCATCTCACAGTCACTCTGTGTTTGGAGAGAGTTCAGTGATAAACTTTGAAGTAGAATGGTCTGTACTATGGACTATAATAAATTTAAAATTATATTAAAACTTCTTTATATCTTCCTAAATCAGCTCTGATATTCAATAATAGAAATCCTAATACAAAAAGACTAGACCAGCCCACTGATCCAATACAGTAAGTTTTAGGATTCACCATCAGAAAGTCCTTCCTGTAGAAAGAAGAACACATCTTCTTTGAAGCTGCACTCAGGGAATTGTTAATTTACAAAGAGGCACTATTGTAACATTTAGGGGCTAAGTTAAACAATTATGAGCCACTGAACAACACATAAATACACAAAATAAAGGTACATTGTTTAAGTAACTTAATTAGGAAAGCATATGGCTATAAAGTTTAGAAGAAATTAATTTCAGACATACCTTTCCCCTTTGTTCTGCATATCAAAAATATCCTAATAATATTTATTGTAACAAAACAATTGTCTAAACAACATCACATATTTCCTCTTAAGACTAGTCTGTGCAGTACAGCTGAGAACATTCCACTACCTCTGCAATTTTTTTGTTGCAGCTCTAGCCCCTTTGAGGAGAAACCACTTCTCCCAGTTCCCATGGAACATAACCCCAGGTAGCTTGAGATCACAAGTTGAATAAACATTAATTTCAAGATTATAATATATTGCAGATTATGTACAGAGGACTCTGCTGAGATAGTTGTCCTGCAACAAAAAAGACAACTCTTAAAAGTAGGCATACGTTGGTTCTGCTCCACTTGGTTCAACAAGATAAGAAGCTGTTTGGTTTCTTGTATAGTCAGAGCTGATGCAAAAAATTCTTTCTTTAAATACACTTCTGCACAGGGGATGAGATTTTTCTTAAGGCTTGTGATTTTTCTTAAGCCACCACACAGACTGAAACCTCTCCCCAAATGCTTTATGGTATTCATATATTTGATGCTTAATCAAGCTATCAATTTTTGGCACGTCTCCTAAGTATTGACTTTTACTACACAGAATCTCTCCTGATATGGTCAGGTAGAGCCGCCTCCTAGCTGGAGAGCAAACATTATGTAGTGGCCTAGAGCTTAGTCTCCTTAAATCTCCTTAAAAGAATGGGGGTCCTGGAAGGATAAATTCATAAATTTGACAAAGACTTTAAGGTTTTATGTAAGAGTCATCTACCTCTGTGTGTAGCTGTTATAACATGAGGCCTGCTAAAAGTACTTGAATGGATGAAGCAGGACTCCTATTTTGCTGCCAAGAAAGTTGAAAAAGTCAGCTCTAAATATTAACAATTTCTTACCTTTTTAATATTTACTTTATTTTAGTTCATAATATGGTCCCAACCAGGAACAGATTGACAGCTACTCCATGGGTATTTTTTGTCCTTTTTTGTCTTTCAAAATGAGAATTTAATTTCCTAGATTTCAGCAGTTTCCTGGCTCATCACAAAATGATGTTCCACTTCTTTCTTTTTCACAGGACAATGGCTGAGAAAAGATAGGTGACAACTGCTTGGTGCTGGCTAATCAGAACCAACCTACAGCTGAGCTGATAGCGAATTTTGTGCAGCACCAGAGGACTAATATTTAGGGGAATTCCATGGGGACCTGTAGTTAAAAAGAAATCACATTTTCAGCATATTTTACTCAACATGGATGTTTCACAATGCATCACACTGAGCACAGCCACATAATGTGACTCAAGTTTTTAGCATGCTTTGGTGAAGGGAATATTGTGTTAGTCATATAAATTTTTGGCATAGAAAAGAACTCTTTCAGCTCATGAGAAAGTTTCATGTGCTTGAATTTTTGTGATCAAACCAAAAATTTCTTTAGTATTCATTCAAATGAATTCAAATATTTGCTATAAAAATATTTTTTTATGTTTAAAGTCTGATCCAAAAGAAAGAAAATCTGTGGGGTTTGTTTTTTTTTTTCTCTGCCTGCATTCTTATATTCTTCAGGATCAGAGAATTGTCTGGTGGTGTCTCAACAGCCTCTTATGTGTTTGGTGATAAGTTTCCTACTCTTACTGATACCTCTAGATCTTGACAAAATATCCATGGCATCCTTTAGTAAGCGAAACAGAGTCAGTCTTTGTTCTTTTTCTCCAGAGTATGATTAGAATTTTATGAGTGTTGTACTACTAAAACCTCAGACACTATTTCTGATCTCCTGGGCCTTCCTGCCTGACTTGCTCTGTCAGTCAGAGCAGGGTTTCCCAAATTTTTACTTCTGAGAGCTCAGTTTTATAAAACTGCACTAAACAATCTGCCTGAAGCTTAGAAATTGTAAGTGTGTTGTTTGCATAATTACTTTTTTACTTTTTTTTGTCATTTTGCAATTTGCTTTTAATCCATCTGCTTGCACAAATCAGTTTGGGATACAAATGAAGATGAAACCCTCAAATAATTAATTACATAATACTCTTGCCATTTTTCTGTGTCATCCCTTGACAACAATAATTCGTAGAATATATCAGATATTATAATTCTTACAGTGGTAGTGTATTCTCACTATAAATTATTAATAGCACAGAATGTATGGGAAGCTATGTGTGTCCAATGAGAACTCCTGAAATTCACATAGTTAATAATGCTAACGTATGGCATTATGAATAAATATGATGGATACCTTGCCTAAGTGCCAAATTCCACCCAGCTGCTCTCTCATTCCCACTCCCCAACAACACAGAGGGAGAAAATAAGTTGAAAAAAGCTCATGGTTCAAGCTAAAGATGGAGAGATCAGCCATAAATATGGTCACGGGTAAAACAGACTCATCTTGGGAAAAAGCTGGGTGGAGTTGTGCTCCTCAGGGCTGGACATTGGGACCAGCACTGTTTAACATCTTTGTCAGCAGTATGGACAGTGGAATTGAATGTACCTTCAGCACTAATTTATTTTTAAACTTCAATGGTTTATTGACAGCAGTATGGCAAAGTTGACATGCTGGAGGGAAGGATTGGTATCTAGAGGGACCTGAACAGACTTGAGAGGTGAACCTGTATAGACCTTGCAAAGTTGAAAAAAGGCCAAGTGCAAGGTCCGGCACATGGGTTTGCGCAGTCCAAGCACAAACACAGGCTGGACAGAGAATGAATTTAAAGCAGCTCAGAAGAGAAAACCTGGGGGATGTTGGTTGACAAGAAGGTCAGCATGACCTGGCAATGTGCACTTGCAGCCTAGAATGTCAACTGTATTCAGAGCAGCATGTCAGGAGATCAAAGGCGGTAATTCTGTCCCTCTACTTCAGCTTTGGGATCCTCAACACAAGAAGGATGTGAACCTGTTGGAGCAAACTCAGAGGAGGGACACAAAGATGATCAGAAGTCTGGATGACCTCTTCTGTGAAGACAGGTTGAGAGAGTTGGTTGTTCACTCTGGAGAAGAGGGGGCTCTGGGGAGACCTTATAGCACCTTCCAGTAACTAAAGGGGGCTACAAGAGCTGGGGAGGGATTTTTACAAGGACATATAAGGGTTAATGGCTTTAAACTAACAGAGAGTCGGTTTATATTAGCTGTTAGGAAGAAAGTCTTAACTGTGAGGGCCATGAGACACTAGAACAGTTTGCACAGGGGAGTTGTANGTATTCAGAGCAGCATGTCAGGAGATCAAAGGCGGTAATTCTGTCCCTCTACTTCAGCTTTGGGATCCTCAACACAAGAAGGATGTGAACCTGTTGGAGCAAACTCAGAGGAGGGACACAAAGATGATCAGAAGTCTGGATGACCTCTTCTGTGAAGACAGGTTGAGAGAGTTGGTTGTTCACTCTGGAGAAGAGGGGGCTCTGGGGAGACCTTATAGCACCTTCCAGTAACTAAAGGGGGCTACAAGAGCTGGGGAGGGATTTTTACAAGGACATATAAGGGTTAATGGCTTTAAACTAACAGAGAGTCGGTTTATATTAGCTGTTAGGAAGAAAGTCTTAACTGTGAGGGCCATGAGACACTAGAACAGTTTGCACAGGGGAGTTGTAAATGTCCCATCCCTGGAAATGTTCAAGGCCAGATTGGACGGGGCTTTGAGCAGCCTGATCTATTAGAGGGTATCCCTGCCTGTGGCATGGGGTTTAGAACTAAATGATCTTCAAGATCCCTTCTAACCCAAACCATTCTATGATTCTAAGATTCTATGTATTGAGCGTCTCCTATTGCTCCCAGACATCTCAGTTGAACATGGCTATTCTATTTAGTCAGGTGATGTACAAGTCTGTTATAAACACTTCCAGTACCTACAGTGGCTGATACATATGCTTTATCTCGTGTGCCTATTTTAGGGCGAAATGGATAATCATCCAGAGGTATTTAATTGTTTCTATTGATTAAAATGGGGACATCAGTCTTAATCACTGGGTAGAGTGCAAATCATAAGTTCAATTTTTCTGGGTTGTTCCCATGTTTATTACTTTTTTGTTTACCCTATTAAAAAAACAAACACACACACACACAAAAACCAAACACCGCAAAAACAAAAACTCACAAACAAACAAACAAATAAAAAAACAAAGCAACACAACAAGACAAAAACCAACAAGACAAAGCCGTTTATTGAGTAAGGACTAGAGTAATATCTTTAGATATTGCATTTTAAAACAGTTGCTCTCCTAAGTTATGCAGTGCAAAAAGAGGCAAAACTTCTGCTTATCTACTTCTATTACTTGTCTGAAAAGGGAGAAGTAGGAAAAGGATTATCATCAAAAGCATTGAGATCTCAGCTGGTGATCTGGAACAATAATAAACACATTATACTTAAGCAGGAAATAGCAACCTTTCTTTCAATAGTTTCCAAAATTATATGTTAAGAGTTTTGAACTTTCTTTTTTCCCTGGTTTAATTGAAGACAAAATATGAACAGATAAATCTATGAGATAGTATGTGGGGTTTTTATTCCTTAACCAACAGGCATTTGTTACTGAAAAACTACAACACAGCAAAGTTACTGATCAATCCTTACCATGCAATGCCCTCCACTGTGAACAAATAAATGGTATGTGTGAAAGATAATTAGATAGTGGCTTGGAAATAATATTATATCATCATAGCAGAGAGTCACAGGTCATGCCCATACTGTGCAACAGAGGGAAGTGCAGACTTCCTTAACTGGCCCTGACTGATTCATCTCTGCAGCAAGCAGCAGGAGAGTTAAACCCAAGCTGTATTCTGTTTGGGCTGATTAATCATGCTAACAGGGATATAGTGTTATTGGGACTGAATCATAAAAACATGCTGGGTGTTATGCTGCACCATGGAGAAATGATTGCTTGAGCCAATGAGAATGAATATCTCTATCAAAATACTGTATTCTGCAGCACAGTCTTTGTAAGTTTCAAAGGGGACTTTTTTCCAGGATTTGTTTTATTGCCACAAAATAGATTTGAGTTAATTCTTTCTTTTTCAGGAGGAATTATATGGGTGTTCTTATTAAAATAAATTAAAGGATCTCTTAACTGGAAATGAATTGTGGAATAATCCAATCATTAATTTTTCAAATTTTCATGTTTCTTGTGATAATGTGATTTTAGTTTAAACTGGCTTCTGATGTTGCCATAAAACCTCTTAGATTTCAGGGCTTTAATAAGACACAGTTTTCAAGGTGTAGAATCATCGAATCTTTGGAAAGGTTGGAAAAGTAAGATCATAGAGTGCAACCTTTCACTGAGCATTACCTTGTCAAGTAAACCATGGCTCTAAATGCCATGTTCAGTCACATCTTGAATACTTCTAGAAAAGGTGACCACCTTCCTTGGTGGGCAGCTACAAAGCTTAACCACCCTTTCAGTGAAAAAAAATTATCCTAATAGCTAATCAAAACCTACTTCGGTGCAGGTTGAGGATATTTCCTCTCATCCTGTCACTTTTACCTGGGAGAAGAGATATCCAGTTCACTACTTAATCTTTTCAGATAGTTGCAGAGACTGATACAGTCTCCCCTGAGCCTGCTTTTGTCCAGGCTAAATAACTCCAAAGACCTCAGGTGCTCTTCATAAGACACTCTCTGGAGACTTCCTACTTGTTGCTCTTCTTTCAACATAATGCAGAGCTTCAGTGTCTTTCTTGCAGTGAGGGACCCAAAAACGGTACAAAGTGTTTGAGGTATGACCTCACCAAATACAGGGGGATGATCACTGCCCTTGTCTGCTGGTTACACAATTGCTGATACAAGCCAGGCCACCACTGACCTTCTTGGCCACCTGGGCATATGCTGGCTCATGTTCAGCTGCTCATGCTCAGCTGGCTGTTGACCAGCACTCCCAGGTGCTTTTCTGCTGGGCCACTTTCCAGCCATTCTGCCCCCAGCCTGTACATCTGCATGGGGTTGTTAGGACCCGAGTGCAGGACCTGGCACTAGACCTTGTGGAACCTCATGCGACTGGTCTCTGCCCATTGATCCAGCCTGTCCAGAAATTCTGCAGAGTCTTCCTGTCCTTCACAGGTGGACACTCTCACCCAACTTGTTGTGTGCAAAGTGACTGTGGATGCCTTCTATGCCCTCACTCAGGAAGTTGGTAAAGATATTTAATGAGACTGGCCCCAATACTGGGTCCCAGGTAACACATTTGTGATCAGCCAATAACTGGATTTAAGTCCATTCATGACAACTCCTTGGATGAAGTTCCCACTTTTCCCAAGAATACTGTTACTTGAAGATTTTGAAGTGGAAAAGACAATCATTTTCTATCTTGTCAAGATAAGTCTATGTATGTAAAAGTCTATGTTTGTTTCAAACAAACTCCATACTAAATTCCTGAGTCAGAGTAGACAGCTTTACAGCAATTCAGACACTGATTCTCATACATTATCAATTCCTTTAGGTCGTGCTTTCTTGTCAATATTTTGGAAATAGGATTGGACAGACAGGCAGGTGACTGCAGTCTTGTGTCCTAAGCAGAGTCATTTAATAGTGTTAATTAATGGAAAAGGTGAGCTATTCTGATCTTCGACAATACTACTGTTTATACAATGCCAGATGTGTGCAAAGCACACTAAATTTTCCCTATGCAATAATATTTGTTTCAGTTTCTTTAGTAGAATAAAAATGAGACATATTTTATAAGCTTATAGATGTAAAACTTTCATAAAGTACATTCAGTAAGTTGCCAAATAAATCAGGAACATATTTTAAAAATGTATGAACAGTTTACTTCTTCCATTTATAAATGCACTTTAAAAAATCTGTATAAGTCAATATAGTAACTGAATTAAAGCTGTATATCTAACCTACAGTCCTCCTAGATTTTCTGTAAATCTTCTTTGTCAGAAAAACAAACCTTTAGGTGAAAACTTATGATAATGGAGACTTCTTTCTACATTAACTTTTTTTTTTTCACTGACAGTACCCACAAAGTGACATACAGGGTCTGAAAAAACCACCTATATCAATATTTGATGAACTGTGATTGCTGACTTCTTTTCCTTGGTGTGCTGTAAAAAGAAATGTTTCCATTGTAATTTTCAACCTGTATTCACATTTATTAACACAACAAAACCTCACAGAGGGAAGGGAAGGGAAGGGAATAACCAAACATAGAATCAGAAATCCCTTTTACAAATAAAGCTGTTGCAAATTCCATGTTAGTGTGCTCTTAAGTTCAGTTTTGTAGTTCTCTTTTGCATTCACAATGCTTATTCACAAAGCCTGGTTAAAATCTTCCTAGCTATGGAGATAGTTTGCATGTATGCAAGTGATTGTTATCAGCATCAGAGATCTATACAGTCATCAAAGGGAGTAAAGGCTGTATTTAGGGCTCATTTATTCTTTATGTGCATCACAAATTTCTACTTCCTTTGCCATAGCTTAAGAGCACTCTGTACAGGGATGGGGATATAAAACCACATTGTAATCCTGAGATTGCTTGAGTAATGGGCTTATTGACAGTGTATGCTGAGACGTGTTCTCTGTATTGCCATCTGACACTATTCAGGTGTCAAGGGATCCATTTCCTTCTCTTTCTCTGGAATAACAACAAAAAAGATCTAGCCAAAGAAAAAACATGATAAGCTGTCCTTGAGAGCTTCTTCTAATGGTTCATACAATGCTTTATATTACTTGAATAGGGCAAAGTTATTCAGATGACAGCATTATCCAGACCTTACAAATGTGTAAAGACATCAGGGAATATTTTCACTTCTTGCTGTAGCCCTAGCACAGATGAAGTATATAGGCTTAATATACATAAATCAGCTCTTCACTATTGGAAAAATGCTTATATTGTTATGATTGTCAGCAACTTCACACTAAAGAAAGATGAGTCTGAGATAATTCAGATGTCTAAATTGCTATGAAGGCCACTGTGGTAGACAATCACCAAGATGTGAATGCAAGTATTGCCCTCTTCCCCTGAGTCTTACTCACACATCTTTGTGAATATCTTCATAATTCTGGATCGCTCCAATGGTACTGGAAGTTTCTAATTTTTGTTTGTTGCTCCTAATAAACAGTAGCTAATAATACAGGTTGTCCTACTGAAATCAATAGCATATTTGTTTATGGTGCAAAATCATGATGAGATTTTGCTCTATACTATCCCTAAAATCAAAATAAAAATCTATTGTTTTGAAAGAAATTTAATGAGGTGAAAAATTGGACAGGTTGCAGAACTCAAATGGTTGTATTTACTTCTATGAAGCTGAAGTAACTCTTCATTACCTATTTTGTTCTTTGCAGACAAGGACCTGGAATCCCAGTGGACAAGTTAAACATGAATCTGCAGTGTAACTTTTTAAGGGAGAAACTGCCTGAGCATCGCAAGATGAATCCGTTAGAGTAATGTCGTCAGGTTCAGGGTGGTGATTTCTCCCCTCCATTTGGCATGAGAGAGCTACTTTATTTGGGAGAGTAGTTTTGGTCTCCCCAACACAGGAAGGATATTGATGTACTGGAGCAAATCCAATCAAGGATCATCAGGATGCTCAGGGGCTAGAGTTCATACTGTGTGAGGAGAAGATGAGAGCTGGGTCTGAAGTAAGAGGAGATATATTTCAGCTACTCAGTGGTAAAGCATAGGGGGGAAAGGCTTGCAGGTGTAGAATCCTCCTGAAGTTGCTCAGTGGTAGGATAAGGGGCAATGGAGACACAAGATGCCATATAGGAAATTTCAGTTAGATCTGGAGATGTTTTTTCCATGAGAATGATCTAACACCACGACGGGTTGTTGAAGAAATTGTGGAACCTCCACTCTTGAAGATGCTCATAACTCAACTGATCAGAGCTGTGAGAAACCTGATCTATGCTGGCCGTTCTCTGAGCAGGTGGATGGACCAGATGTTCTCCACATGACCACTTCAATCTAATGTATTCAAAAATTATATTATTGTGTGATTATATGAAAACTTTCAGGTTTGGAAAGTTATCTAGTGCTATTTCTGTGACGCGTCATCTATCAAACCAATCATTTCCTTATCGAATTTTATCAAACTGGTGCAGCGTGACTCCCTCCTAGTGAATTCATGCTGACTGTCCTTGATGATTTTCTTGTGTTCATATGTCTGGAAATGGCTTCCAAGATTAGCTGCTTCATTAAATGTTGCATGTATAAACTACATTCCTAAGTTAGTTAATTGAACACCTATATTAATTACATGCATTTGCCATGTATGCAAATTTCTATTTAATTGAACTTCTTTGAAATATAAGATCATTGAAAATTTATCATTTAATTCTAAAATTTAAGGCTGCAGATGTACCAGATAAATCCTTATCCTACAATATATTGAGTCAAAAATTTACATGACACATCTCTAAGAAAAATATCTGTTAATAAATCATCTAGTGTACAACATGCAATTCAATCATAGGTTGGCATAGAAACTAGGTTCAGCGTTCTCCCTAGCAGAGAGAAAACACTACAAAATCTTTAACATTCGCAAGCTGTTACTCTTAACTGCCTTATACTCTCAAAACTGAGGTTTACTGTCTAGAGACACTTATGGAAACTAAGCCAAGTAAATCAAGATGACTGTAATTCTTACCATGAATCCTTACTGGCCTCTTTCAAAAATTACTGTAAAATGTGGCAATTGAGGGTTTGGCTTTACTGTATATTTTGTCTTTATTGTTACTTCAATCCACATATCGAAATCCCTTGTTTAGCTTAAGAGATCCTTCAAATTTGAGCTAATTTGATCAATATCGGTAAAGTGAATGTTGCTGTTGCTCAAGAAAATACTACTTAGGGGACTACAGCAAAACTTCTTATTCTTTATATGTTATGTGATTTTTTGCAGCGATTTCCCTCAGCCTCTTTTTATGAAGTTTCAGTAACTTAAATGTGACAATATGATCCAATCCCTGAAGTGCAGACAGATTGAGTACAAAAATGTGGATGTGCTGTCCCATTCAGGGAGATTACATATGTAAATATAACCATTGGAGATAGTGTTTGGAGGCCACACATTTATTACAATCCTGTAGTCAGCACAAGATAGATAAATAAATCAAAATAGATAAATTCAGTCTTCAGTTTCTAACACAAGTCTTCCAACTAGCAGTAATGAGAATATAGAACAATAAAAAAGTACAATCACAGACAATATTTAAGGAAATTAGCAGATTTGTCTTGTTAGTATTATAGGTATTATTTTTATATGCATTATTTTTCAAGTATATGTTTTGATTATGTCCAGACTGAATATGTCTGAATTGCTATCATTGCAGTTTCAGGGATCAAGCTCTGTTATATCTAAAAGCTCTTTTAAAAATGCAAGTGGAATAGAACAGATTTCTTTTAATAGTTTCAAAAATCACCAATGTTTTGTGTTAGTAGTTTTACAATGCCTTACCTCAAATGTTAAATACTTATTAGAATAATGATGATTTTTAGGTCAGATGATGATAATGTGATTTTCTTATAACAAAACTAAATTAATATGCATTTCTTTATATAGATGAATATATATATTATATATTAATTGTATGGCTATATATAAATATTTTTCCATGTTTAAAAAAAGAGTTAAGAGTGACCAGAGTGCATATTAGAAAAAGGGAGAGATGGAGAATGAAAAATGGTAGAAGCTTAATGTCAGCTTTAATATGAAAATATTCCTAACTCTGTGCATCTCTATTCTTTGGTATGAAAGCACTGAAACTAGAGAAAAGAAATGTTGTAATAGGAAATGTTATTATATTGAGACATGTGATACAACTATAACACAGTAAATAGTACTGCTTTTCCATTCAACTTTAAATATGTTTTTTAAGGAGAATTACTTCATGTTATTTTTTAGTAAAAAATAATTATTTGTGTTTCTGTGAATATATTTAGGAAAACAATTTGATTATGTATTTTAAATGCTTCAAGTATATGAAAGAAAAAGGAAAAAAAACCCCAAAACTGTTTAATCTGGGGTTTTTTCCCAATTGCGTCCATATTTTCACCCTTTGATGGACACAGCTTTGATTGCTGGAGCTGTTTCAGTGTCATAGATACTGTGCAGTACCTAACTCCAGAATTCAGGATTCTGTCCACAAAAGGATTAGATGGTATCCACACAAAAAATCTTGGATCTTTCACTGCTTTTATTAACAAAAGTGATTTTATATATAATGCAATATAAAATTCCTTGAATTATTAATGGTCCAGAAAAATAGAATATAGTGTATACTTTATCTGTAAAGTAGAAGGAAGATAAGTGGAAATAATTGCACCTTATGTAATAATTTAATGCACTTAATAAGACATCATAATGAAAGAAACATTATTATGAGAGAAGCTTGTGAACATTTTGTCTATTATCTAGAAGATTTGTTTCTTATATTGATATTTTTGGACTGCGACAAATGAAACATTGCTGGTTTATATATCCTATTATTTTAAGATGTACAAGGTTTACCTTAAGCCACAACAGCGATTCTCACAATGATGGGAAACATTCAATCAGATGAAAGACACTCTGCTGAAACAAAATATGTAGTTAAGTTTAGAATGATTAGAATGTTTGAGTTCACACATCTTTTTGAACCATGAGGCAACGCAGGAAGCAGAATTTCCCTTTACCTTCAGAGATGATTACCTATAGTCTAAGGGTAAAAATCTGTGATTGAGTCACAGTCCTTTCGCGTTTTGTGTTGTTTCAGGAGAGTATCTACCTACCATGTGGGTAGCTCAGTCACAAGATGTATTTACATTAAGTAAATTCTACACAAATAATGTGGGAATACAAGCACAGCAGAAGGTATTTTGGTATTTTGTACACATTTGAAATCCCTGAAGCCTAGCTTAATCATGGCTCCAATGACTCAAAGGCTCTCAAGGACTCTTGTGAACTGACAAGTTATGGTGGTCAGAGAGAAGATAAAAGCAGGACAGTTGGGAAAGAGAGTGAGAAGAAACATCCCCATTGTCTGAGAAACTTACTATGAAAGTAAAGGGTAGCATTGACAACTATTAAGATCTCTTTCCTGAAGTTCTACCTATCTTATTCCATTTTCCATTTGTATAGATTTTTGGCTTATTCACTTCATTTTGACTATAATCTAATGTTATTTGTCTAAACAACTTGTTTGCACTCGGAGATTATCCTAATTCTGTAGTAGAGATCACCTTGTTACACTGATTTTCCTTACAGCATCCCTTTCAATTTGTCAAAATTTAACCCCAGCCAGCAGCTAAGCCCCACCCAATTGCTCAATCATTCCCCCTCAGCGGGGTGGAGGGGAGAATTGGAAGGTTAAAAGTCAGAAAATTCTTGGGCTGAGGCAAAGACAGCTTAATAGATAAGGCAAAATCCACACATGAAAGCCAGGCAAAACAAGGAATTCATTCACCACTTCCTATAAACAGGCAGGTGTTTAGCCATTTCCAAAAAGCCAGGCTCCATCATGCTAGCAGTGATTAGGAATACAAACACCATCACTCCTGCTTCTTCTAGTGTTATATGCTGAGCATGGTGTGAGCATGGGTTGTTCCTTTAGTCAGCTGGGATCAGCTGTCCTGGATGTATCTCCTCTGAAATCGTGCATCCCCAGTCCCTGCACAGGTGGGGTGGGGTGAGAGGCAGAAAAGACCTTGGGTTTGTGTGAACAGTGCTCAGCAATTATGAAAACATCCCTGTGTTATCAACACTATTTCCAGTACAGATCCAAAACACAGCTCCATAACAGCTACCATGAAGAAATTTAACTTTATCATAGTCAAAATCAGCATAAAATTCTAGATGAGTAAGAAGGTGCTCTGAATGCCATATTTCGTTGCATTCAGACAGGCTATAAATTGCGATGTCACTACACATGTAAACCTTAAATTTTCATGAAAATATGTCTCGTTATTTTCTTCTGAGTGGGCTGAAAGGAAACCAAATCAGAACAATCCTTTCTATCTTGCATTTGTTTACTGGTTTTATGTTTGTAACAAATAAGCTCATGATACTTTTCTCACTGATGGCAATAAAAAGTAATATATCACAGTCAATGAAACTTGAATAAAGAAAAGTAGAGTTCATTGCAAAGTCCTTCAAACACGTAGAAATAATTATGTTATCCACAGAAGGAAATGGCACTGGTACTACAATACAGGAAATTCCTTGTCTAATTGTCATGGTTTCTCATCCTCTAGAATCAGTTCAGAAAGATAGCTTTGTCACTACATGAAGAATATGATTAATAACTCTATGCTGAGTAAATGAGCAGGATGATGAAACATTATTAAATGGTTCAGAGACCACTTGTTCTAGGCATGCAGCTAAGATCTCACTTGATGCTGGAATGAAAGCCTTTAAGTTTCATAGGAGTTTTCTGTCAAATGCAATGGGTTTCTTCTTAGGCCTTAGAAGAGAGACTGAGGTTGTTCCTTGTTGGTTTGTTTGTTTGCTTTTTTAATGTGTGTGTATAGGTGTGTGTTTGTGCATGTTTCTCACAAGAATATCCTTCATTCTATTAGAAAGTCATAACATTAAAAAAGAAAAAAGCATTGGGGAAGGGATAAAAAATAAGATTGAAGTATAAAATATATACTTTAGTAAAGACTGAACATCTAGAATTCAACAAATATATATAGCAATTACACTATAGGCCACTGGACAAAACCTATGCCATGCATGTTTTATTTGCCTTTTCTGATTTCAGTTTTCTGTGAGTTGATATGTAATATTTTATATCCAAGAGAAACAAATGTATGTGGACTTTTTATCTTTTCTGTGCTTCTCAGAACTTATGGTATTTATGAAAGTCTTCAGCTGCCATGAATTTAAAAAAGGAATTAATTCAACAACAACATATAGGTCCTAAAATAAAAAAATTAAGAATTCATCTCATACCTCACATATTTAGCAGATGGGTACCCATACATCTCCTAGTTCTAAGGCTACAATCAGCTTTTGAAATACTAAAATTAAATCTGTAGGAATAGATCCCTTCAGATCAAAAATGAAAGAGCTGAAAGGGAAATTATCTTTTTCTTACAAAATAGCTCAATGTTAAAGATTGTCAGCAGATTCTAGGAAAGTAGCTACTGTACTAAGCTGTTTGCAACTCCAAGAATGCTTTCTTTCCAAGGGTCTCCTTTACATTTCAATAAACTCATTCTAAATAATATACTTGAGTACATTTTTATATCTAAAATATATAGAGTATAGGGTATAGAGTTTATATTGTGTATTTTTTAACTCAAATTCAGTTTGTTCAATAAATAGAATTTGTTTATGCAACTGATTAACTGGCATCAAATTAGGTCAAAGACTGTTGACACAGTTTGGAACTGTAATTGGTTTCTCTAATTGGTAACTATAAACCAGAGTGTAATCAGCTCAGAGTAGGTACACTCTGTGCTATTAACCAGTAAAGTTTGGGATCTCTTGGGAAAGCTTTGCAAACTGTGCACTACAAACAGGATTAAAAGTCTATCAGCCTCATTGTGGTGTTTTGAAATTTATTTTTTAGAGCCAGCCATACAGAAGTGTAAGAAGATATATTTGTGAAACAACAAGCAATAATATTGACAGCTCTACCTTGATGTGGAAGCCTCCACCTTAGTGAACTGATTTGAACATTATATCCTTTTCCTTACTGTAACTGAAAAATCAGTTTTCAGATATAGTATTGCTGGCTGAAATGTGATCAAATTATGTGTATCTTTTAAACAGTTCTATCTCTAGTTAATAGTGTTATGCAGAAGTGCAGAAAAAACAGGAAATTTTAAGCCTAAAAGGCTTTATGTAAAATCATTATATATATTTATATATATATATATATGTATGTATTTATATGCCTGCTTGTTTGGAGTGATCAAGTATATATTCTCCTCTCAGGACAAAACCCACAGAAAAAGTATGTAACCACTTCCAGTGACTGGAGTCAGACTGATCTTAATTTTCAAAACCTCATTGTCTGGAAGTAACATCAGCCATATGATGACTAATTGAGGCTATAGTATTTCTTTGCACAAGTCATAAATTCTGTGGATATCCAAATAAAACTAGAAGGAAACACAGATGGTCATCTACTCTGTCTCAAAGGTAGGTTCTGAAAAAGCTTTGGTGGGTTTTGCCTGCAGTTTTCCAACACTCTCAAAACCAAAGATTGCACAACATTCTTAAAAATATCTAGATTTTATTATGCTTTTCTTTCCATTCCCTTCCCTTCCCTTGACTTATGAACTTCATCATTTCATGACATTATATTTTCTTTCATCTTCTCAGTGAGCTCTTTCCAACTTCAGAGTCAATCTAGAGCACCTTTGTGATTTGATTGTTGCTCCTTTTTATCAGTTATTGACAATGTCTTTCAAGCAGGAGTGGGATGAGAATTCACCCCTATAAACCCTGCCCAAACAAGCCAACAAGCTCTGAGATACCTCACAGAATCATAGAATCACAGACTTTAAGGGTCATCTAGTTCAAATCCCCTTGTCATGGGCAGGGACCCCTTCCACTAGACCAACTTGGTCAAAGAACCGTCCAACCTGGCCTTGAATATTTCCATGGTTGAGGAGTCTACAGCTTCTCAGGTAAACCATTTCCCTTACCTCATGAACCTCATAGAAAAGGATTTCTGCCCAATATCTACTCTACACTTGCCCTCTTTTAGTTTGAAGTCATTACCACTTTTCCTATCACTTTCTGGCCTAGTAAAAAGTCCCTCTCCAGCTTTCTTGTAGGCTCTCTTCAAGTACTGAAAGGCATAATATTAATGTACGGTTACAGAAATTATTTTCATGTTGCTGTGGTCAGTTGTGTCAGATCCTGCTTGAAGTTCAGGACTCAAGTAACAAACAAGAGAGAATAGACACTCTAGAGTAGCATAACAATGTTTTTTTCACGAGCCTGGGTCAATCTAGTTTAGAGAGTAGGTGTCATCCAAAGAGAAGCTCTAACCAAAAGTAGTATCTGACAAGGTGTCTGGAATTGCAGTTATACTTGGGCAGTTTTTTTCCCTATTTCTTTAGTAGTCTTCTTATGAGATAATAAATACGTAGAGACTGTGTAGTGATGAATAAAACTCAACAATATGTGTTTGCCTATTAGTACTGTGTAAGCATATTGTTGTAATTAGATCACTCATTAAATCATGGCTATCAGCTGAATTTAAACTTCTTGGAGTTTGGGGGTTTTTCTCCTAAAATCTTTCTAAAATTGATAGAGGGAAAATATTGCTAATAATCAGTATTTTTCAAGTGAAGATAACATTATCTATGTGTGAATATGAAGTAACTTAAATATTGGATACTCAAGTTTAAATATTTTTGAAACTTTCCAATTTTCAGAAAAGAGTGAAGTCTTCCTTATCAAATCAGGCCTTTTATGAACAGAACAAGAGCCTGCACGAGTAGTTCTTGTAAACCAGCCCATAAATATCTTAATGAATATTTTAAGTTGAAAGTATTTCTAATTCTTTGATTCATGGTGTAAATTCATATAGATTTTCCAGTCTGTGGGGCACAGAAATAAAATGCAATTAAGACAAAAAAAAAGAAGTACATAAGAGACTCTGAGAGATCATCCAACCCACTGAAAAAGTCCAGCAGAAAATTGAAATATGTTGAAAATTTGTCTGTAGATCTTTTCACATTATGTACAGCCTTCTATTAATTATTTCATTTTTAGATCAGAAATGCATTAGTTCCTATAAAATATGAGGATTTTTCTTTTTTTTCAACATTTTAAAAATTAGTGAAGGAAAGATCTTGACCTGGACTGGGACACACTGTCTCTCTTTAAATAAAACAATTTTGAATATTGAAGCATCATGTCATATCTAAATAATCAAATATACTCTGAGTGTTAAGCCTCAGAAGATTTGTTTTATTTGTTCCTTTCAGTTGCCTACAGTCCTTCAGGTTACAGATTGCTTAAATCCTGGAATGTACTGTAGCTTGGAGTGTATAAACCAAACATTCAAATTCTCTTTATCTTCTTTACATAATACTAATTTGTTTGCTCTCAACTCTAAATCAAGAAAGAACAGTGAAATATTAATAATGCCCATATTATTCACCATGTAAAATGCATGCAGCTAACAGGGATTTGAACTGTTGAATACAATAGACACATTTCCTTAGAGCCTTTTCCTTTTACTCTGGTGTCTACTCCAATTCATGTGTATGCATTTGTCTCTAGAGAGGAGCTTTCTGCTAATCTGTGGTCTGAGAGGGTGTTTTGACTCACAGTGAAAACAAAATTAAAGGATCACAGCCTCACTAGGTAGTGCCTCCAGGGACTTTTTTTTTTTTTCTTAAGGTATCTTTGTCAATACCTTTATAGGGCAATTAATAATTTGACTTTAAGGACTGTCTCAAAAGGGACCACCAGATGACATTTTTCTTGATAATAATATTTATGCATTCACAGGCATAACCAGATTTTCAACACTAATTAAACAAAAAGCAAATATGTGCTATGAGTTCAGAACCTCCTATGAGGAACCTCAATGAAAAATAAACAACAAAAAACCCAAAATGAAACAAAAAATAAGACAAGGGACTAATTTTTAAATAAGCAGTAAAATGCCTTAGTACAAAGTAACTCCTTACAATTGAAGCTGTAACATGTTTAATGATTTGGTCTGATTATTTAGGATAAGTTGCTTTTCATCTGTTTCCTGTTGAACATCTTTGTACGTGTCCTTTCTATTATTTTTTCTTTTTCCATCAACAGTATAGAAATAGCCCTGCTTGAAATCAAGAGTCACATAACTCAAAACTTTATTAGAATTTGGAATTCAAATTGTGTCTACTGGAGACATGACACTTGGAAGACAATAAAAGGAGCTCCACACCAAGAAAACAGTGGAGAAATATGACCATACCGTAAGTCTGCAAACTGTAGGAGTGTCCTCTTTGCTGCAGTAGCAAAGGAACAGGACTCTAGGGGTGAAGTAATGGCAGAAGGAATAGGAACGTAGGTGACATTTTCCTAGATTGCTGATGAAAGAGAAGACATTTTTTCAAGATAATAAATGTTGTGTTGCACCCAGGTCTTTAGCTTTTATATGCAGGGAACTGTCCCTAAGGAAAGGGAATGGCTGGACGATAGTTCATTTGACAAAGTGAGGAGTTATGATCTCTGAAACTAAATTTCCTAGTCGAAACAGCAGAACTTTTAATGATACTAGATAAAGGAAAGTGGATAAAAAGAAAAGAAGGTATAAAAACACAGTAAAGAAGTGACCCTCACACACCTCATGAGAAAGCAGAATGACTGGGGGTCCATTTCAAGTATTGTGGCACAGATGCATCAGTATGGAAAACAGAAAAGGAATTAAAATTTTATTAATTGTGCAGAGTTATGATATCAGTGGGGTTAGAGAGTTTTTATGAGATAGTACAAGTGGCTGGAGTGTTGCACGGGATGAATACTAGCTCTGTTAGAAGAGCATACAAGCTAGCAGCAAGAATTATGATATTTCATAAAGATTAGTTGAAAAGCAATGGAAAAGTTTGGGAGGAAGATCCGTCTTTCAGGTGCGGAGTCCTCCTGAAGGTGCACAGTGATAGGAGAAGAGGCAATGGACATGCAAGTTGCCATATAGAAAATTCCAATTACATCTGAATATGTTCTACTGTGAGGGTTATCAAAGAGCATGAGAGGCTGCTGCACATGTAGAAGCTCCAACCCTGAAGATGCTCACAACTCAGACGATCAGAGCCATGAGCAGCCTGATCTATACCAGCCCATTTTTGAGCTGATAGATGGACTAGATGACATATAAAGGCCCTTTGCAACCTGTGTTATTCTATAATTCTACAATTATTTTGCAATCATTAAGAATTTAGATGTATGGGATTTTTTGAGAAATAGTAGTACTATTTTCTGAGGAAATAATTCAGCGGAGTTCTGAGGTATCCACTTTTCTACTTTATGCAATTGCAGGTTGATCAGTACTGGTTCTGATGATGTTTTCCAGCAATGGAAGAAAAAGCATGTACTGTACAATAACTTGTTTGTTGCCACCAACAGCTTTGACTTTTCTCCCTCTTCTTATTATTTCCAAACTCTCCTTTGGATATAAACAAAAAATATAATAGACATATAATATAATAATCTATATTTCTGATTGTTTTTCTGCTTTGTGTTTATGCATAGCAGAATTTCCTTATTTTTATTTAATGTTTAAGTTTTGATGGAAAGCCTCACAAATATTTTAAGTTCTTTTACTGAAAATTTAAGTAGGCAGGTAAGGTACTGAAGTACAAATAAATTATAATTGTTAGCTAGATATAAATATATTAGTACTCAAGCCATGTTAAAACTAAAATGAGGTTTTAGAGAGTAAAAATTAAAAAGTTCTAGAACATAGCTCTGTAAATTCAAAACGCAAGTCTTAGTTTCCATATCCCTGTTACTTCCTCAATAATTCTAGCTGGCATATCTGACTATACATAATAAGATTTGGAATTCATACTGGGTCATTTTCATGAGATTCTTCTTCTAATTTTTCTAGGTTTTAGGTTATGGGCTAGGTATTATACTTTCACAATTTGGTCACAAAAACAGATCTAAAAAAATACTGCATTTGAATTTATGTTTCCCCAGAAATTATAATCTGCTGTATTTGCTTGCTGTCTGTCTTTGTAACTGTAGATGTCATTGGTGACTGTAGAACTCCTCTTTCTGTGATAGATAATTCTTAGTGCAGTCAAGTAATATTAAAATTTTGCTATCAGTTCTGGGAGGTATAGAGCTTCATTTTCCACTTCAGTCAGGCCAGCAACAAATGGAAATTGTATCTAGGAAGTGTTTTTTGGTCTGTTTTCTTTCATCATTACCATATGGCTTCACTAGTAGAAACCCACTGAAGGGTTTCATATTTCATCTTAACTAATCACTCAGACATCTTTTAGACCTGATCTAGGAATCATTTTTACTTACTCATTATAGTTTTGTTCAAATCAAACACATATTAGGTTGTCTCTTTCTATTTGTAAATGCCCAGGTTTTACAGAAGAAAAGAAACCAAATATAAGAAATATGGATTTTATTTAAGGTATTTTCCCCAGCAATTATTTTTACCTGAAAGTTTTCTGCGGAGAAGGTAACAGCATTGGGTTCTGATAGCTGGTATCTAATGAAAGGCATTTTTCCTCTCTTCCCAGACTATGATTTTATTACTTGTCAATTTGTTGGCAGCTAACACAGTTGGCTTCCAAACTTGATATAACGCTCAGGTTCTAGGCCAGTGCACACAATAGCTTCTAATAATTTTGCAGCAATTTGAGGTTAGAATCATAGAATCATCAAGGTTGGAAGAGACCTTTAAGATCATCAAGTCCAACCATCAACCTAAGCACTAGCGCTGTAATTCCTAAACCAGTAAAACATATCACCATGCGCCAGATCCAGACACCTCTTAAACAGCTCCAGGCGTGGTGACTGTACTGTCTCCCTGGGCAACCTGTTCCAAAGCCTGACAACCCTAATAGTGATTTTTTTTTTAATATTATATAATTATATATAACTAATGGCTATATACCTTATATGCCTTTAGAACGATTTCTCTGTCTCCAACTGTTTTTTGAAAAAATCTACATGTTTCATGATAAACCATGAGAGGAACAGGCTTTTTTTCTGGTACCCCCTCTTTAGGATTGAAAGATGCATTTTTCAAGACAAGCTTTTCTGTGATTGCTTATCATCTTATATTCAGTCTCCATTACTATGCTTCATGACTGATGTCTAACTATCAGCATGATCCACATCCTCTAAAGAATTTTTAAAAGCTTCAGATCAGTTCTTAGCATGATATGTTGAATTCTTAAGTTTCACAAAATGTCTGCAGCTCATTTTTTGTTTTCATGAGTATAAAGGTTTACTGCTGTTCTTGGCACAAAAAACTTGAATTGAGAACCATACAGCAAAGTGCAATTGATTATGTATTTAAATTTGACAGCTTTTTTCAATACCTATTTTGCAGTTTTGAGATAAACATAATATTTAAAATATGAAGCATGGTAAAATTAATATTCAACCTTAATAATCATCAATTGTGTATAGAAAATATGTCTGTTCAGGCATATATGCAATTAAATAATGTGACAAAATTTCATAGCAAATAGATTAGAATTTTTTGTGTATGATACATCATAAAACTTATTTTACTCGTTTCTTATATGTTAGGAGAAGATAGTAGGTAATTGTTAACAGATAGAGTTGCTGGTTGTGAATGTAGCCGGAAAAATAAATACCACATAATCTTTAAAACTATTTATAACTGAAAAAATAGATGTAATTATTAGAAGAAATTTTTTTACAATTTCAAAGTCACGCTGGATATTACTTGAACTCATTCATATTGTTTCAGAAGGTGGAATAGATTCTTATGGATTTCAATATATATTTGGCTTGAGCTAGTTATATTACTTTAGAAACACTGAAAAAGCATTGAAAGTATGAATGTGGTATTTGGAACTGAGATTAATTTCACTTAACATCAGATATCTAAAAATTAGAGATCTCACTTCAACTACGTTGACTCCACAGACAAGAAAGAGGATGCTCATTGCACTGATCAGAAGCATCTTTTAGGATAAGGTAAATTACTTTCTGAAAGACCTTATATCTATCATGTGAAAAGAGAAGTGAAATTACCAACATACTAAATCTCTTGTTCTTAATCCAGTCCAAGAGTTTTTTGCCATTATGGTTAAAAGGCTATCGGCCTCTTATACCAATCTGAAAGTGCAAGATCTTGGAATTTATGTAGACTTATATTAGTCTGAAACAGTTTTACCTAGCAATGCTCTAGTAGCCAAGTGAGTGTTACCCAGCCTATTCCATCTCAAGGTCAGAAAAACCTTACATCGTCTGGTAAACCTAAGCAGTTGTTGCATAACAGATTTTGTGTGTTCTAATGTACAACTCTCTATCAGGAATCATACATGAAAGAAAAATGTTTTAAACCCCAAGAACAAGTAGGAAAAGACTGTCCCTATGATCACCAAAACTGCTTCCTGCAAACTCAAGATGCTTAAGACTATCTGAGGCAATTTTTCTCTACTTTGAACATTGATACTGCTGACCTTAGGATGTAGGAGAGCCATAAACCTCTTCCTTTCCATAAACACACTGCAAACTCCTGATTCCACAATACTTGGCCAATTTAGTACCAAGGAACAAAGGCCCATCTCTACAATGGCAAAAGTGGGTAGCTTTGCTAGAGATTGCTGAAAAAGAACTGTGAGAAAACCTGTTAAAGAACAAGAAAATAATATTACAGGTACCAGGAAAACTGTTGACATGAGATCTTTAATAATTCAGAGCATCAAAAGCAAAGACTCCAAAAAACTCCAACAGGAAAATATATGAAATCCTAAAGGGAAAATAAAACCACCAAAAAAACCAACAACATCAACAACATAACAAAGAAGCAACCCCCCTGAAAAGAAAAAAAAAAAAATACCCAAAACAAACCCAAACAACCCCCCCAACAATACAAGAAGTATAGAAAGTAAAGCAAGGGGTTATCAAATTATCTGGTCAGTTCAACAGTACTGCCTTATTATTAATTATACGTAACAAGTATATTGTTGTAAGATTCTAGAAAGAAAAGCTTGCTGAGCTGAAAGACAAGGCAACTTTGTTGGAGTGACTGTTCCCAGTGTGTTCCTGGAACAAGGAATAAGAAGGTACCAATGAAAACAAGGAGCTAGAAGGACTAGGACACAAAAATCAAAGACAGGAGTCAGAAAGTATGGATTATGTTTGCAAGGATGAGGTAAAACAAACAAACAAACCAAATTCCCCAAACCAAAAATCAGAAAAACTGACACAATAACAGGAGTGAAACCCTTAGAAGCGCAACTGCCATCAAGTGGCACACAGAAAAAGGAAAACCACCACCAAGTCAGCATGTGATGGATTTTATATACAAAGAATAAACCACCAGTCAGGCTAACAGGCTGGTTCTTTGTCTCCTGACTGACTCTTGTCAGGCAACTTACTGCAGCTCAATTGCCTGGACCTGACATGGACTGACAGCTGCCATGTTTGATGCTTCATGCTTCAGAAACCCCAAGTGATTCTTGCTACACATTTTTATTTTACTTTCCCTTGTATTCCCTGCTTTAGAATAAATATAATCTCTGGATAAAGCTTTTTTTTCTTTTTTGTTTTCTTATTTGTCATGATTGAGACATCTAAAACATTTTTCTTTCTTTTGAATTATCTAATACCTACCATGGTATAAATTCAGGACTAGGATTTTAATTCTGCCCAACCAGTTTTCATTTTCTCTCCTCTGACTACATAGTTTTTATACAAATTATCTTGCAAAACAAACACAAAGAAACCTCAACCAGCTGTCTTATCTTATTTAAATATTCAATGAGCTAATGGAGTAGTGAAGGCAGCAGAAGAAACTTATCAACTAAAAGCAACTTGATGAGGGAGTCATATTTCCGTGGAAAGAAAGATAAAAGAGGGGAGAGGAGATGGTTCATTACAATGCATTCAGTTATGAAAAAAATAGTGTATAAAAAAGCAAATATTTCAAACTTGAAGCTCTGGAAAGTTTACAGACTGAAAAAATTCATGTTTATTCTTTCTGCAAAGAATATTTATATTTATTCTTTCTGTCACTGTATAGAGGCTTCAGAATTGGAGGAATTTTTAAAAGTGTTGAAATATAAATTATAGCAGTACAAATAAAAGAGAAGTCTAGCCCCATAAAAAAAGCTGTAAAATTCTTTGTAGCCAGCACATATTAGCCCCATTCCACCATTCAGGTATGGCTAGAGTGAAAGGATAGTTTAGCAGAATTCCATACTCTTGGACTAAATGCTGCTAAGCCTGAACAACAGACTAATTTTTGCTGGGCTGATCCTAAATATGATGATTGTTCATTTTTCATCACTTGCAATGTTGAATAATTTTTTTCATCTTGGATTTTTTTTCATATCTCTATAATCTTTTTTAAAAGAGTAAAGACAAAGTAGCTGCATTTTGTCGACTAACAATTTTGACTTTACGATACCATAATTTCAATGAAAAAAAAGTCAGAAAAAAGTCAAACCTGAGAACCATGGTCATATTCAGTAGATGCGCAGATGTACAAGTATCCTCTTGCTTGTAACAAAGTAATTCTAAGGGAATATAAGATGCTACTATCTAAAATAGAAGATTACAAAAAAAAAATTATTTCAAGATCATTCTTTTCTGGCTATTGGTACTGGCAATAATTATAAGCCTTAAAACCTGATCAGATCTAGGGCCTTGTTCACCTTCCTAATAGTGAAGCCAAGGGGAAGGACCGTGAAAGTGTTCAACTGCAACTGTGGTATTTCTCATAAAAAACTCACTGAACAAAAACTTTCTTTAAATATTTGTAAAGAGTACAATGGCATTACAGTTGTAAGTTATCTTTAAAAGACCTCGTCCAGAGTGTTTCTCTAAATAATTGAAAAAGTAGGCTGAGAAATAAATGGGAGGAGTCATCCAGGACCCTGATTCTGTCATGAAAATGAAACTGCAGTATTTATTTTTATTGGGACTTTAAAATCAATGAGTGTACTTTGTATCTTACTAGGAAAGTTTTAGAAGGAGGAAAGAGCCAGTACGTCTTAAAAGAAAAAACATATGTATTTTTGAAAAGATATGTTATAAACATCTGTACAAACTCTTATAGAAAGTTATGCAATTTTTTCTATTTTTCTTCCCAAAAACTATATTAAATTGTTCATATCTGAATATTTGAAATAGTATACAGAATATTTAAATTCATCAAATTCCTTTTAAAAATTATGCTTTTTAGTTTTGAAATAAATTAATTACTTTTGCCCATTTTTTTCAAGGGAAGTCAATTATTTCTGACTCCATTCCTGACTCTATATTGTTTGCTTAGTATGACTGAAACCAGACCAGCTAAGGAGCTGATGGGAAAAAGAAGAAAACTTTGTTGTTTTACCCTAAACTTTACTGAATTCAAAGGCTAATGAAGTCAATAGAAATATTTCCATTACCTACAGTGAGCTTTTAATCATGCCACAGCTTTATACTTCAAAGGGTAGTTCCCACTCATCCTTTAAGGTTTTTCCCTCTTTTAGGCATCATGACTTTGCTTCTCTCTATGCCTCCTTTTTTGTATTTCTTTCAGAAAATCTTGGCCACTTTTCCTTCGTTATTAGAGAAGAATTTATAAAAAATCCAGCTGATACAATTACACAAAACAAAATTATGCACAGCAAGAGGCAGACTTCACAACTTTTTATGAGGGACCAAAATCCATCTCTACTCTGTTGTCCATAAGAGATTTAAAACTTTTGCTTCTCCTGAGTTATTGGTTTTGCATGGCCTTCTTTTTGGTAGTGGGGGGCCACAGAAATGGCTTCTGTGAGAAGCTGCTGGAAGCTTCCCCCATGTCCAGCAGCCCCAATCCTTGATGGCTCTGAAGATGGACATGCTGCTGGCCAAAACTGGCCCAATTAGAGAGGGTGGTAATGCCTCTGTGATGACATATTTACGAAGAAAATTAAAACAAAGGAGAAAGAAAAGTTTTTCTTCTAGTTGGAGAAGAGGAGAAAGTGAGAACATGCAAAGGAGAACAACACAGTGACACCAAGGTCAGTGGAGAAGGAGGGGCAGGAGGAGCTCCAGGCACCAGAGCAGACATTCCTCTGCAGGCCTGGTGAGACCATGGTGAGCAGCCCATGGGGATCCATGGGGGATGCAGAGATCCACCCACAGCCCATGGGGATCCATGGACGTGCAGAGATCCACTCACAGCCCATGGGACAGATGCCCACACCAGAGTGGGTGGATGCCTGGAGGAGGCTGTGATCCAGTTGGAGACCCAGCGGAGAGAGGGGCCCTGCTTCCAGGCTGGAGCAGCCTGGAAGACTGCAGCCCTTGGGAGACTGCATCCATGAAAGAGAGACCCACGCTGCAGCAGTTTTGGGAGGACTGTGTGCCCATGGGAGGAATTCACATTGCAGCAGGTGCAGTATGGCTCCTGCTTGTTGAAGTGGATCCCATACTGGGGCAGTTCACAGAGAGCTGTCTCCTGTGAGATGGACCCCACGGTCTCACAGAGGAAGGACTGTTCTCCTGAAGCATCAGAAGAAAATCTTGGTGATGAACTGACCAAAACCCCCATGCCCTGTTGTCCTGGTTTTGAGATCACCCCAGGACACCTCTCTCCCTGTGCTGTTGGTGGGAAGGAGGGAGGCACTGGGGGCAAAAAGGTGTTTTAAGGGCTGATTTTGCCTCTCATTATCCTCCTCTGATTCTGCTAGTAATATTTTTAGTTTGCAACCCTAAAGTTGAGCCTGTTTTGCCTTTGAAGGGTTTCTCCCAGTCCTTATCTCATTAAACCTTTACTAATTTTTTTCTCTCCTCTGCCCAGCTGTGGCAGGGCAGGATGAGTGAATGACTTTCATGGGTGCCTGGGATTAGGCCAATGTCAAACCATGAGACCTGAATACCATGTTTGGTGCTTATATCTAGAAACAGATGTTTATACATGGAAGAGACACTTGTGACTTCTACTGGACTCAGCCACCCGTTTTTGTCTGAAATATTTGTATTGTCATTTAGAAAGAAAGTGGTACTCTCTAGGATAATTGCATAAAAAGTAGATTTCAATTATCCTCCTTCCTTTTTTCTATATAATTTATTTTATTCCTATTTTAATGAATACTTTAATGTAACATGAAATTCATCATCATAGAGTGAAAGTATATCGTCCCAGACAGATGGCTTGTAGTATGACAAGTGTTCTGTATGTATGACATTTCTTACAAAATAGAAGTAACTGGGAACAAGAGGAGGGAGACATCATGATAGAAATAATAATTTTTTAAAAATCTGTCCTTGTCAATAAATGTAGTGACAGACCTTTTAATTTACTTTATGTCTGCTAAAATGAGTGACTAGAAGGTGTCTACTTTTATATGTGGTTTGCATTCAATTAGAATGAAAGCTAGATTTAGATAGAGCTATTTTAAGCACACCAGTTGGTAGTGCACTGAGACAAAAGAATAACTTTTTAGTATAAGATGTTGTAAAGAAAACTTTAAAAAAACCCTTAAAAATACATGAGCCCTTATCCAAAATTATTTTCTGCTGTACTCAGCTATTAGTTAATGCATTAGCAGCACAAATCTATCAATTATTTTACCGCCTTCCTGTCTGTCCTTTACAGAGTACATTCTTAGCAAAGAGGAAAATTTATAAAAATAGTTACAGAGTTCTTTCAGAAGTCTGTGAGCAAGTCAAATTCATATCTTTGATGATTGTGAAAGATGTGGTATATAAGTGGGACATATTGTGGAGGTAATGACTAATTAGAGATCTCGGCACCATTAAAACTTAAACAAATTTAGTTTTCTGAGCCAAAATAGGCCCCATTAATTTTAAGAGTAAGTTTGTCTCTTTTAACTATAAGAATCTTATAAAAGGTATTGCCTTTTTCCACCAAATTATTTAAATTATTGAGCCATATTTATTTATGTCAGAATAGGAGCCATTATGAGAATTTTAAATGTAAAAATCTAACTACTATTTTTTGTATCAGTCATGTCTATAATTTCTCCACAAGTATAAAGTTTTAGAATGACAGCATGCAATAGAGTGTAGGAAAAAAGGAAAAGAAGCAAACATTGGATCAGATCCCTCAGGCACATTTAGGTGTCACTCTTACCCAAAAAAGTGAATTAAGCACCTACATGCATTTGAAGATCTGGTTCTTAACAGATTTTTGTAGTTAACAAGAATAACAAAAAGCATGGGTTACCAGGGAAGTAGAGAGGAAAGTTGCAATGGCAATTCAGTTTGCCCAGAGAATATTCGCTAGACTCTTATGTCAAATATGTCTAGTTTAAAAAAGTAATCAATATTAGTGCCAAAACTTGTATGAATCTTGATCCTTCAGACCAAAAGTAGACAAATATTTGTTAGTTTTTCCGTGCTGCTCCTTGAATTCCTTGTGGACTGGAAATGGCCTAAGCTTCCAAGAGAAGCATGACCTGTTTACCCTGATGACTGAGGAAAGAAGCAGATGTGGAAGTGCTTTTCTTTGCCTCAGCATTATGTACTGAACTGAGGAAACCAAATCTTTAGTCTACTGTTACAAATCAGTGATGTGAGGGATGTCCAATTACAGTTAATCCTCATATGCCTTTTAGTGAACAGGTCTCTAACAAGTTATTAGCTACACTAATTGTCTTGCAGTATAAATGAACACATCTTGAACAAGCACCACAGAAGGAAAATATGGAAAAAATTTAAATGATCCATAGTCATCTATTTGTCTTGAAGACTCTAGAAGTTCAGCCTCAGGCTTTGTTGACATTTGATCCTTTGAAAGAATAACCTGATCTCTACATTTATTTACAATTTTAATATTTTAAAAAAATTAAGTCAGTTTGACTTTATATTTTGAATTTAATTTAAAAATCCTATATATTGACAGAAATTCTGAATATAACTTCTGTCCTGTGATTTTGTACATCTAATTTAGTCTCTATTTGAAAGTCTTCATCTGAATCTTTATGCATAGTATGCTAAATTAATTAAAATCTACTAATTTTGTGTTTATTCAAAGGAAAATGCACATTTAGAAGAAAAACTCTGCAAAATGTGTAAAAGATGGATAACTTAGTGGCTGCAGCAGCTACCATACTAAATTCCCAAAAAGTTATGCTAGAAGACTTCAAATGAAGTAATCAATGAAAGTAAAAGTTCCCAAAGTTCTTGAGAAATGGTAAATCTGATTAAGAAGAAAACGACAGGTCCAGTCAATATGAGGTAATCTTGGGTCCTCGGATTGGAAAGACCTTCACACTTTTAGTTTAAAGTTTCTCATGCAAGGGAAACTTAGTAAATGCTGTCTTGTCCTAACTGATTCACACAGAGGAGTCCTGATAGAATAAAGAATGAACAGGAAAGGTCACTTTTTTCACCCCTCAGAAACTGTAATTTGAATCTAACCTATCTCCCTGTTGTATAGCAAGAGTGTTATCAGTTATGAAATCACTTAATAGGAATGCTTTACTCTTAATGACTGAGAGTTAACCAAGGCTGCCAGAGTTTGCTGCAATAGCTGTATTGATTTAGAAGGATAATTGGAAGCCAATCTAGGATTATGTGAGAGAAATAAAAGTCTGTTGAGAAAAGAGGCCTTGCAGTTGAGATCATATAACGTTGGTATGAGTTTCAATTTAGTGAATGCTTACACACCTGCAAATTAGACACGTGATACAGAATTGACAGGTTTTGGAACAAAAGAAGCATTTTGGATAAAGGAGAGTTGTTCCTTGACGAGAGTGAAGAAAGTGAAAAAATCATAAATTGTAAGTGCTGTAACAAAATACACGATAAACCACCAGAAATATCAAAACTGGTTTTGGCAATTTAATATTTAGAAAATAAACAGGAGATACTGCCAATCTGAAGCAATATATGATATTTCACTATTTGCTGTAAAAATATTTTACACTTTTAATGTTCATATGGAATGACGATTTTATGTACTGAGGGAAGGAAGAGAAAAGGTGAAGGAAAGGCTTAAAACCTTATTACTGTAGTCAATATTCAATATTCAAAAGCTCATACCTTGGTAAAGTCAAAACCAATTTTGTCTGAAAGCAAGGTGCTTCTTTTAAATGAGAATTATTTCCAAGCCAAATTCCATCTCAAAGCTGTCTTCCATTTCAGCTCTAGGGCTGCTTATAAAGAGGTTACAGGCTTCTTCCTTCTCCCTCCTGCTCAGTAATGGTAATAACAGATTTTCTTCACTCTCTCTGCATTTGAATATTAGAGACCTACTTTTGCTCAGACTTTCTAAACAGCTGAACATCCGTGCAAAATAAACAAGAAAAATTTCTAAACTGAATGAATTTATGATCATCTGTAGCTAACAACAAAAGCAGAAAACCTTGTATTCGCTTCCCGTAAGAAGTGCAAATTGTCCCCCCGGATGTTTTTATCCATAATTGAAAAAAAAAAAAAAAAAAAAAAAAGCCTGGTTTTTCTTTCAGCTGCATTAATTGATTTAATTTTTTTAAATGAAACAAAGCATAAAAATAAATTATTCAGTAAAGAGTAAAGGAATTAGAAGTGTATTGTGGGGGTGGAAGCGGGATTTAATTATTACAGCCATGGTGAAAAGAAATGATAGACACACATCTTTAAAACCAAAATTTCCAGGCAAAATACTGCAGCTGACCCATTTGCCTATATAAGGGGTTATTCCTACCTTATCTGCACCTAATGTTATGTTTATTATGCTTCCACAGACAGCACATTCACATATGTTCTGTCACCTTTCTAAGATCTTTAGAAACTGATTAAATATGAAATAAAGGGATCAAAAATTTTAAAATTAGTTGTCTTTAAAATAATGTTAGTGTCATCTACTTTATTTAGAAAATAAAATTTAAAAAACTCTCACATCTTCCAAATATCTTACTTTAGAACTTAAACAGAAGCAAGCAAATTCATTATTTCTTTAGACACAAACAGGAAAACTTCATATTAAAATGTGCTTAAACACTTGAATTTTCCAAGTTTTATAGCAAAGTATCTTATATTGCATATCTCATTTAAAGCATCTTTGCTTAAAAGCAAAGGCTCCTTTTAAAATAAGTGCTTCTTTTGACCCTATGTTATGATCACTAATATCAGTTACCAGATTCAAGCTGAGTATCTAATCGGTGACTCTTTACTGAATTTTAATTGTGATAATAAGCACTTTACAAATACGGAACTGATGAATCTAAAAAAATCTTTCGATTTGTATACATCAGTCAAATAATACTTTTCCAGTTCTTGATGAACATTTCAAAGGCTTTGGACAACGTTGTTTAATTCTGGTGCCAGGTATTGACTGAATGCTTTTACAGTGTAGATGTGTTCATATGATAATTAATGTTATCTTAAGCTGAACAAGAGACTTGACCAGTATTTTCCCTTGCCTCATGCGTTGTTGACTACTCTTCATTAGTGGTGGAGATTCTTAAGACACCAACTTAGGCTTAACTAATTGTTAGACAGGTAAAGTCAGATAATGCGAATCTCACATGGTGTGCCCATAAGTCAGCTGGAATATTTGTTTAAACTAAGTCTACAAAACGATCTCATTAATCATATTTTCCTATGAATTATTCATAATGAGTTCTTCATGTGATCTAATTATGAAATATCTACATCTTTGTCTAAATCAAGATAGGTGTAATTATACTTTACTGGATTACAGGCAATTAGTTTTATTATTACTGCAATCAACAGTACAAATGCAGAAAAACCAGTTTTTCAGATCTGCTATATTAAAGATCTGCTATTAAAAGCTTGTTGTCAAATTATATCTCTACAAATTCATAATAAGTGATTAGGGGTCTGAATGCAACACTTATGTTTCAGAAAATTAGTTCCGAGTAAAACCAAAAAATACCTATGACAGTAAACCTGTCATCAATCAGAAGGTAGCAATTAGTTACCATGGAGATACAAATAGCTTAATTTTGCATGAAAAATATAAATATTTATTTTATTTTTTTTAATAGTTCTGTCTCGATTTCTCTATTTGCCTGCTATGTTTTTGTATTTGGTTTTATGTGGCCAGGTTTTGGTAGCAGGGGAGCAGCAAGGGAGGTGTCTGTGAGAAGCTGCTAGAAGCTTTCTCTATGTCCAGCAGAGCTAATGGCAGCTGGTTCCAAGACAGACATGCTGCTGACCAAGTCTGGGCCAATCAGAAATGGTAACATCCCTATGTTAGCATATTTAAGATGGCAAAAAAAGTTTTTGTGCAGGTATAATTGTAGCCAGATAAGTGGAGACTCAGAACGTGTGAAAGTAACAGGTGTGCAGGCACCAAGGTCAGTGGAGAAGGAGGGCAAGGAGCTGCTCCAGATGCTGGAGATGAGATTCCCCTGCAACCTGTGCTGCAGCCAGTGGTGAGGCATCTGTGCCCCTGCAGCTCATGGACAAACACAGAGGTGCAGAGATCCACCTGTATCCCATGGAGAAGACCTACACTAGAGAAGATGGATACCTGAGAGAAGGCTGTGACCCCGCAGGAGGCCCATGCTGGAGCAGGGTCCTGGCAGGGACCTGCAGACCTATGGAGCCCACACTGGAGCAGGTTTGCTGGCTGGACTCGTGACCCTTTGAGGACCCTGTCAGCAGCCTGTCCTCGAAAGCCTGTGCCCCATTAACGTGTGACTTACATTGCAGCAGTTTATGGAGGACTGCTACTCTTGAGATGGACTCACATGGGAGAAAATCACGGTGAATTGTCTGCAGTTGGAGGGATCACACATTGGAGCAGGGGAAGAACTCCTCTCACTGACCAGTGGTGGAATTACAAATATCTTTCTTGTAGGAGGAGGTCTTAGAGATCTTATAAGAAAAATAGTAATGTGAATCCTACAGGTAGAACAAAGCACTTTCCATAGTGCTTTTCTTGTCCTGGAAACTTGTTTAATCCCAAGTTTTTATTTTGCCAGTATTCCATGACTATGATCTTGGGATAAAATAGGAACAGAAAAAAATTTCTGGAAAATATATAGAGATGAAAACACATCTGCTAGAAAAATATAAAAGTTTCATCCTTAAATTTTTGATTCAGAAACTATACAAGAAAACTATAATTTTTATTTAAATCTTTTAATGTTTTGTAAATATTTTATGATATACAGGTTGAATTCCAAAGTGAAGAAATTTGACAAAGATTATAAATTGGTTTGTTTGTGTTTTTTTAGAAGAATTTCATATGTATGTGAATATACCAAAACTTGTCCTGCTACCAAAATCCAATATTATATATACCAAATTTCCAGGTAAAACAGCTATAGAAATTAAGGGGAAAATCCTGTGTATAAAATTTCTATTTTCAACATTTGTTTTAGTACAAATTTGTGCAGTTTATAGAACTTTGATAAGAAACAAATTGGAAAACCAAAACATTAAAGCATAATTTGACATTTTTGAGTGCAAATTAAATGTGTATATGTGTGTGCATATATGGGTTTTCTAATAAATTAATGCCATGACCAACTTTTTAATCAGTAATGTTTATTCAAGGGTTCAAGAAAGACAGTACTTCAAAATGTTGCCGGAGCATCATGAGATTTGTCTTCACAGGATTCCACTTGAATCAGTAGCCTCTTATCTATAGCTGTCATTACAAATGACTCATTAATTTAGGGCCAGGAATTCATACAATATATGTAAAAAAGGATGAAGCAATATTTTTTTCAGGCAAGTTAAAAAAAAAATTGTAATCTGAATCTGTGTTAGAGGGGAAATAGCTGAGTAGTTATGCTGTTGTCAATTATAACCAAATTTGCATTTCAGAAATGAACATGCAAGGAAATTCGCCCTTAGCAGTTGTACTCTATTATAATTTAATTTGTCTTCCCCCATACAAAAAGCACTGAAATGTTATATGCGAGCAAAGTCTTTTTGTTCAACTGATAATAGCTAATATGCTGTCCTTGGCACTGAATTTTAGTTCAGACAGAGTACTGCTCACAAATGCTGAAGAACAAAGAGGAAGATGGTTGTTATTTCAGGGTGATCGAGCAAGTAAATAGTGATGAAAGATCTGGAATCTACTCTTGTGTAACATTTACTCTTCCCCTAGGTCACATATTGTTATTGTCCCTTAAAAACATTACCTCTGCTCTGCTTAAAAAAAAAAATAAATAATAATTTCAAGATTATTACACTTTCCAGGAGCAGCAGAAGTTGTCAGTTTGCCACCATATTTGGATGCTTAGGCATTGCCATTTGCACCTTTGGAATTTGGCGATATACAATTAATTAGAACTTTGGTTTCAGGACCCAGAATTAGTCTTATGAAGTCACATCTTAATCCCTTCGGGATTCTGGTGATGCATGTCTTAGATTTTAGGCATTTCTTATGCCACTGTGGGCTTCCCATGGAATTCCAGCCTTCTTTGGGCATCCACCAGCCCCAGCATGCGGTCCTACACAGTCTGCAGCGGATCTCTACTGCCCTGGGGACCTCCATGGGCTGCAGGGGCACAGCTGCCTCACCATGGGCTATCTGCACCATGGGCTGTGGGGGGATCTCTGCTCTGGCGCCTGGAGCACCTCCTCCCCTTCCTTCTTTGCTGGCCTCAGCTTAGTCTGGGCTGTTTCTCTCACATAATCTCACTCCTCTCTCCCAGTCTCTGTGGCACAGAATTTTTAGGACCTTCATAAATACATTTTAGCAGAGGCACTCCCACCATGATGGCTTTGCCTTGGCCAGCAGAGGGTATGTCTTAGAGCCAGCTGGGGTTGGCTCTGTCAGACACAGGGTGAGAAGTCACACAGAAGCTACCTCCTGAAGGTCCTCCGCTACCAGAACCTTGTCACTCAAATCCAGTACCATTAAATGAGCGTCAAAACTGATGACTTTTTGTAGTTTCCAACAATTCATCAAAATTCAAATTTTTTAGGGGATTGTTTACACAGAATGTATGTCATATGGTCATGAGAACCTCATAGGTAGGATATATTAGGAAAGCTTGCCTCTCCATATGAAAGTCAGAGTAAATGTCTACTATATGCTTAAGAAAACAGAATATTATGATATTTATATTCTCTGATACATTACAGACAGCTTCAAATAGCAGTTGTCAAAGAAAATTTATTCAAGTGCAGTGGAAAAAAAAAGTTTGCATCTTAACCTTGACATTCACTCTTAATCATCGGTCTTTTTCTTCTGAGATTCTAATTCTCTAGGCAAACTGATAATTTAAAGAGAGAATACCTAATGAAAATCATCAATAAATATGGTCAATAGAACTGATCAAGAATAATTTCTAGTTTTAAGGATACACTTCATATTAGAAAAATATCTGAACACCTTGAAAGACTGTATTTAATTCCAAGATTTAGGAAGCTGATCTCTCCAAAATATATGAGTGTTTCATCATTAAGTCATAACTAATTTTAGTCTCAAGGAAAGATTGTTTCTTCAGTGCACTTTGCTGGAAATTTGATTGAACCAATGGAACGGAGGAAGGAGGTAGGATGTAGCAGAATAAAAATTTATAACACAATTGAAGGACATCACTCATGACCTCAGAAGGTAATCTTTTATAAGCCTTGAAAATAAATATATTTTATACAATTACTAATTTGTATTTATAAAATCTGTTCACTCTAAAAGTAGGAAAAAAAACTCTTGCAACTGAAGGATATGTGTTGTTGCTCATTTTGCCAAGTTAGATATATGCAGCAATTAAGGTTTTGTTCATCTGTTGGCTTGTTATGTTGTTGGCTGTACGACTACAAGCTGTTAAATCTAGTAGTTTCTTGAGCATACAGAGGGAAGTGTTCAAAAACTTGAAGAGATCTCATTTAGCAAAATAATGTGAAAATACAATAAGCAGTGTAATTCTTGGTAAATTTAACATTTTCCTTTTTGTGATTAAGCAGGAGATACATAAACAAACAAAAGAGAAGAGGGAAAGGAGCTGTAGGTCATCGAGGGAAAGAATAAAGATGAGTTGTCCAGGCAAGAAATTTCAAAAAGGAAACTTACATAAAAAGGGGTTGGAGAAGGTTGACAGTGGAAGAGGGCAAAGAGCAATTCTAGAGGAAATTCACTTTTATAGGCTATTTGATAAATTAATTGGTGATATCTGTTTAAATAGAAGTGTGTGCTGCTCATTAGAACAAAGAAAACCTGAAGAAATCAGACCTTTGCCAAGTAATGGTGGTGCCAAATAGTAGGACAAGAGGCAATGGGCAGAAACGGATGCACAGAAAGTTTCACCTGAATATGAAGAACAACTTCCTTAAAGTACATGTGACCATGCACTAGAACAGGTTGTCCAGTGGGGTTGTGACTTCACTAGAGATATTGAAGAACAGTCTGGACATCATCCTATTAAACCAGATGTCTCAACCAGTGTTCCCTTTTAACCTTACACATTCTGTGATTCTGTAATTTAGGTCCAACTCTCAATATGTAAAGTAAGCAGTCTAGCTGAGCTTGCTCTAAAATCATGTAGCTCAGTTACATATGAAATGTTTTTATGATGTGAATTTTTTTCTTGCTACATTATTTTTCTGCCATTCTCATGCTCTGATGCTCCCTAGAGCATTTCTTGTGAGTATTCATTTGCTGTTCACACTCCATGACAAGAAAATTGCTAGGATACTTGTATGAATTTGCAAGACAGGAAAAAATATCCAATAGGATGGTTGACAAAATGACTTTTAGTGAGCCTGGACTTTACTTATAAGATAATGGGTTATAGCAATAAATTATGCCTTTTGTAAAAAAAAAATCTGAAAATATTTTGATGTAAACATTAAAAAATATTCTTTTGTTGTTTACAATCTTCTTGTGTTTCATTTTGTGATGGCAAACTGTATGTTACAGCTGTTCTGTATCAAAGAAAAAACATTTTTGTTTCAGATGTTCAACAAGATTTTTCTTTAAGTTTGAACTATCAGATGGAGAAAACATCCTCCATTTTTAGAAGCAAGGAAAGAGGAGGTATCTGTTTATAAGATATGAATCTGACCTATATGTCTTATAGCACTACTGAAAATACTATACACTTTTATCTTAAGCAGTCATGCAGATCTGATTACATGGAATGCACTAGTATAAGCACAACACTAAGTAATGATCACCTTAATAAAGTTTTAAAATATCTTATAATAATATTTTAAAATGTTTATATGAAACCAGTTAAATGGAAGTTGGAACTCAATAGCTGTATCTTTCTATAACCTCTGTCAGGCAAAATGATTAATTTTTAGTCAAAGATTATCTGCTCCCTTGGAAAGAACCTTACTCTGATAAATAGGATGTATATTTAAAAACAGGAGACAAGTTTGTGTATTCTTTAACTACACTAACATTGCTCCAACCTCAAGCCGTAAGCCTACTTAGCAAAATCTGATCCAGTACAAATGGAACTAGACTATTTTCACCCATGCAAATTGTGCAAATCTAATCTGCTGCCAATCTCTAGGTCTGTAAGTCTGTATCCTTATAATTTAAATTTTAATATGCAACTATTAACAGGATACTGTTAATATATTACTAATAATAAAAACTCCATAAATCTTTAATATGAGCATATAAAATTCTTCATTTCAAAAAAATAAAAATAAGAAAAATTCAGTCTGGAAATGGAAATTAATTTCCAGTTGTAATGCAATGATTTACATCAGATTCCTTAAAAACTTTGGCAAATACCTTTAGAAATGAAAATGCTTCTCACTTTATCCTATGTTCTTTGTTATCTTCATCCATGGTAGTAAATAGTCATTAATAAGTGTTATAAAATAAATCCTATTAATATAGGATTCTATTAAATAGAACACAGAATGATAATATTTTAATTTATCATATACAAATTTGTGTAATCACTACTTGAAATACATATTTTTCTTGATCCATATACCCTTTAGCACTGGAAAAACCATAAAGAAGATATTTTAGCGCACATTTTGCTTTTGCCTAAAAGTGTTCTGATGATACTTGCAAATTATAACAAAGTAGTTTACTTAGAGTATGTTTTCCAAACTATCTTTCTAGAATTATCTTCTTTTGAGCCTGTATCTAAAGAACACATACATTGTTAAAGAATGTGGCATAAAATTCATGATCAGATCCTTAAATATAGACATAGTAAATGAGAGATACCTGACTATAAAAAGTTGTTATTAACAGTAACAGCAAACATAGAGTTCTTCAAGGTTTTGTAACCAGGGTGCTCTCAGACTGAAGGGACTTTAAAGTCACACTTTTTGCTTTCCAAGAGAGGTTTTTATCCCAAACCTATGAGCTATTTCTGGAGAAAGAAAGAACAAGTAGATCTATTTCTGCAAAAAGAATTACTGTAGGTAAAAAGTATAAATCTTTTGGTAGAGGAAAGCACATGGAAAGAATTTTAAGATCTGCTAGGTCAGTCGAGACATGGAGAAACCAGTCGGCTGAAATGTGTCTCTATTTCACATAGAAGACTCAAATAGCAATAATAATGGCCTTCAAATTCTAGGAACAAGAAGTTGTGCTGTACAATGAAATTTAAACTAAAGATCATTAAAACAATTTACACTAGTAAAACCAAGAACAAATTCTAGTTTATGAACTTAAAAGTAGAGAAACCAAAAATCTAGGGGACTGGGGAATTCAAAAATTTCAAAATAAGTGGAATATAGATTATTTAGTTTGAATTTTTGGGATACATTGGTACTATCTAAACATTTTTTTTTCCTGAACAATGGGAATTGATTAAAGATGATGAGACTGTCAGTTTTGAATTATATTTACAGCGTGCCCAGACATGATGAGTATTAAATATTCTGAACACGAAAAAAATACTTTGTCTCCATCTGAAAAACAGAGGTTAAGGGGTACAGCATCCTTCATAGCTACAAGTATGTCAAGTGAATATTTCCAAAGTCAACAAGGTAAATACAAGGCAAGTCCTGATAATATAGTAGGCCTGATTTAGAGGATAAGTACTCCATAGGTCTTCAAGATTAACAACACTCAGTGGTTAAAAAAATCTATCCAAGCTGGAGCTTTCACTAAAATTACTTCCTTTTACACCTGCTTCCACTTCAAACTTCATTTAGTCAAGGCAGCCTCTACTGTTCCCCTCAAGTGCTCAACCTATTTCTGAGAATAGCTTTCAATACAGGGGAGAATGTTGAGAAATATTTGATTATAGAGATTCTCTGCAGAAGTTAGAGTCTTCAAAATATAAGAATTTCTCATGGTTTAACCCCAGCTGGCAACTAAGCACTGCACAAACACTCACTTACTCCACCCTACACCACAAAAAAATTTGGAAGGAGAATAAAAAAACCCCCTAATATCCATGGGTTGAGATTTCCTTAATTGTTTTAATTAAGGAAAAATTAAAAGAAATAGAAATTATAAAGGTTTTTGTAAAGAAATTTTTTTTCCTTCCTTTCTGCATGTCAGAATTCTGGCCATACTGGTAAAATAAAAATTATAAGTGTGTATATATATATATATAAAATACATACATATATATATATATGCATATATTTATATATATATTTATAAAATTCTGTCAGATATCAAAAGAGAATATAAACTGTATTATAGACTGTGGTTAGTTGCAATATGTTATTAATAGCATGTAATTTCAGCTGCACTCTTAACAAACCAGATCTCATATTCACCTAACACATTTGGATAAAGACATTATCAGAAATGGTTGCAGTATCTAATAAGTGTGCTCTAGAAACTTCATCCACCAGGCTCTGAAGACCCTGCAGATCAAGGCAGACCATATTATGCAGCTTTATGGGTATAATATGATATAGAGGAAGATAGCTGACACAGTCTCTTTCGTGACTCTAGCAAGAACTTTTCCCAACTGATCTCAGCCTAATGGATTGATAGGAATATTAGAAATTCAGATAGTGACTCAAAAGAACTTATTGAATATTTTTCCATAACAATTAAAAATTAGGATAGAAAAAATAGATTAAAATCTCTTTGCATATTATCTAAACTCCCTGATTTTTCTAACATATGATAGCATAATTTTCCATTTCTTCATTAAGTTTAACTACATATTTTAAATATATTAATTCCTATGAGAATTTAAACTTCACAACTTATTTTCCTAAAACAGTTATGCAGTCACATTTCTCTTACCTGTCCTTCCCAAATAAAATGTGTTGACTTCTCAGCAATTTTAAACCAAAGAGCTGTTCACTGTGATGATTAAAATTCATAACTGAAGTATTTTAAGGACATTTCCAATTAAGTCATACTTATCTTACAGATATCGCTTTGAAGAACAATTTTTAGATTGCATGTGATTAATAGACATTCTAATTGTTACCAACACTAAATCATAGAATAATACTTGTAATGGATTTTGTGCTTTCTTAAACACATAATGGCTGTCCTTCTTTCCTATGATGAAATATGATCTAAGAGATTATACATTGCAGTAGCATTTCATAACAGTAGGAAGAAAATTGCCCTTGATATGACCCCAAAAACAAAAACCAACTAGTAATTTTATATAAAAATTTTTTAATACTGGAAAAAATATACACAAACAAACAGAATTCAGAATATCATTTCTCCATCTAATTTTAATTTTGTTTGCTTGTGAGATGCTTTTAGTTTAAAGAGTCTAGGTTCTTTTCAGAAAGGCTTATGGTACTTTGTGTTTTGTAATGCAAAATTCCAAATTATTCACATAAAGGTATTTTTCCTTTTCTTTACTCTGAATTATGATCTTAAATAATTGAAATAATAGTAAGTAGTAATAAATGACTTTAAATAATTTTTAAAATAAAATGTCAAATTTCTCTTACGTTTTAATCTTGCTAGTTTTTCTTTTCCCTGAGCTGACGAGTCATTGAAGAGTCCCCTCCATGACATTGTCAAAATTTGATCTCCCAGCCTCCAATAAACTATCTCTTGACCTGTATCCCAAAATATATAGAGAAAATTATTTAAAGACAGCATTTCCATGCATTTGGATTACTAGATACCATTGTCCTTCTTAGGACATGGTCTGTCATTACCCTGCAGAAGAAAATAATGAAGTGACTTCCATTTTTTGTGCCCTTGGGTCTCTGGTGAAAGATCTGTAGCTGGAATACCAGTTCCTTCTTTCATCACTCTTTGTAGCTGCTGATATTTCGGGATGGTGTGGGGTGTGTCCATTGTCCACGCTTTAGCAGCAATATTAGCCTGTGTTTCGACTGCATTGTCATCCTTCCAAAATATCCCAAAGCGCAAAAGTCAACTTTGTAAAACAGGGACAGCTCGCACCTTAGGGAAAACGGGAATGGAATTTTGTAGACCAATCAAAGTAATTGCTTTGCAATGCCATTCCTTCAGCTGAATCTCAGAGATTGATATGAGTAATACTACTCTGCAATTCCTTGTAAACACAGAAGTGTATTTCAACTGGAAAGGATCAGGAAACCAAAAGGTAAGGATTTCAATATATTCTGATGGGGACATTCAAAATAACTTTTCAAAACTCTTTTGCAGTGATTTTTATGCTATAAAAATATGGCTTCATTTGCTTTAGAATGATTATAAAGTCTATTATGTCATTGCTGCATGCGGTTAAGTACTTACATATTTAAAGGTTTTTCAGATCATGTTATAGAAAATAAAGAGAAAGTAAGTTTTCTGTTTTGAACTGTGACACTACATGGGATAAGACACAGAAGAATGCATGTTAGAAAAGTGAACTGACAGTCTTATTGTCTGGACATTTCCAAGGATTAAAGAAAATATATATTTTTTAATACAGTATATCAGTTGCAGATTACGGAATTAATACTGTCATGCTTAACTGCAGTTATTAATCTGCCAAAGACAGTAATTTGAATATCAACAAACTGTAAATATTTGGTAAATTGTTGAACCTGGTGCATCAGTTCACTGCCAAATTTTAGACAAATATACTGAAAATTAGTAGTGGCTTCAGATGCAAGTCAGAGTATGGAGCTTATAGCATGGAAAACTGAAATTTCTGATGTCAGTCTCTGCATTGACAGCACTGGGATGTGGAAATGTTGTTTATACAGGGTATATCAAGTGTTTAAAATCTAGCTCTGGAAGGGTGGGTCTAGCTTAGACTAGCTTAAGCAAATTAGAGTTATGATTTTAAGGCATTATTCTTTATCTAGGAAAACTTACAGTTGCAGAGAGTTGCAGAGAGAACCCTCATGACCAAAGGTCAAAAAGGGCAAATATTGCAGAGGAACACAAGAGTACAACTAAAGCAGTAAAAGCACACCTGTTTGGAATGAAGGTTAAATTTCATCTTTCTCCCCCGATGAATGATGGTATGTCACTTTCTTTGACTGATAAAAGTCAAAAGAGTGACAATTTTTCTATTAATGTATATTGCCAAAGAGTTTAGAAAAATATGTAGCAGATAAAGACTTCTAGTTTTGAGAACTTTCCTGTTCAATTTCCCCCAGGTTAAGGCTTGTTCCATTTTACTTTTTTTTATACTGAGTGCTTTAGAAAGGAAAACAGAAAAGAAATACTTTAGTCAAGAATTATGCACTTCTGAAATAAACCAGAAATAGAAAATAATTAAGAGTAAGAAAAAATTTGGTACAGTTTCATGAATATAATATCATACGTATCTATAATGAAATCCAACTGTCTAATACTGTAGATCACTGTGAGGTTCATCTCTTCTAAAGAGCCTTTAAAATACTTCTTTAGAATCCAAATCTAATCCAAATCTTTTTCTGACAAGCACACTGTTTGTGAACCATGACCTACAATAACTGTTCTGGAAGCTGTGCCAATACTTTCCATTTGCAGAATCTTGGACACATCCGGAAAAGAAATAACTGTTGGTTTCTCCGAGAGGTCTTTCCAGGTGACTCAGTTCAATCTGAACAAATATAAACAATAATCAAAGAAAGAAAAAAGAATAGACAGAATTGAAAAATAAGACTTTAAAGAGGGTATGGAGGTAAAAGCCTAGAACATACGTGAATTTACCTGTCATATGAAATGATATTTTCTTTGCAGGATATCCTGTAGATATATAGCTGTATGCATTTAATTAAAAATTGACTTGAATGCAACTCTGTGAAAAATTAATGTAATTGTCATTTTCCTTTAAGTTATTTGGTCCTGTAAAGGAAAGAGAGTTTATTCCTCTATTTATTCAGGCTTTTTTTCTTTTTTTTTAAGCAAGTAATTAATTTAAATCCTCTATTTTAACAGTAAATTCATGAAATATAAGTACAAGATCTTACTGAGCAGTGCTGCTTGTAGTCTATCATGAGTTAGCCTAATGTAGACCAAAACCACTTCTATTAATTAAGGAGGCATAACTTAGGAATTGCAGGAGAGTGTTCATTATTCATGGATAGAAAGTAGGAGTAATAATTTCTAAAAGATATTTCCAAGATCCTTGATCTTAAAAGTCATTTTGCATAGTGTAGTTTTATACACAAAATCATAATTCATGTTGTATAGCATTTCCTTCCAAGATCTTTAATTCCAACACATATTCTTAAAAATCTCCACAACAGAGCACAGCAAGAAAACAAAAGCTGTGTGGAGATTCTATTAGAAAGGCAAATTTGGTCTTTATTTTCCTATTCTAACTCAGCAATTCACAACAGACACAAGTATAAAGGCAGTATTAAATAGGAACATCCTCTGATTGTAATAAAGAACCTGTGTTTCAGCACATGACATCTGTGGCAGAATTTGCTATGTCAGCATCTTATGCAAGAATAATAATGGATTTTTTCCCAGTTATATCCATTATCTAGTTATGCTTGATTTATTATTCACTTGTGGGAGGGTATAGCATCATGATTTTTGGTCTTGCCTCAAATAATAGATTCAGACAGCTCACTTTCCAGAGAATTCTTCATTTTCAGTTGGTGTGATATTGCACAGCCTATATCATGTGTCCTTAAGAAAACTAGCATGAAGATTTATTTTTCATCATTTTTTCATATTGACCATAGGCCATAGCTATGCTCATCACCAGTGCATTGCTCATTCACATCCCACAGGACCTTCCTTCTCAAATGCACCAAGTAATTTATCTTCATTCTGTGGCTGAAATCTAATGTGAATCTCTTGTCTGTGTTCTTAACACAGCCTGACCAGGCTGCCTGTAACATAACTACTACATCAAGTCAGGAAGCTTTGGCATTTTATTAAAATAGGTCTAGATTGATTTTAGAATATGCAAAAAGAAGGAGCAAAAAGTGGGGAAAATTGGGGAGAAGGAAAAAGAGAGAAAAGTATTTTTTAATGATTTATGTTGGGGTTTTAGTATTTTGAAAATGAAAAATACTATTTCCTAACTCTCAGACTGACCTTAATGTATCAACTGTTAAATTTTCCATTAGATGTAAACATCATGGAAACCTATTTAGGTTTGAAAATAAAACATACTGATTTTGCAAATCTCTCATATCCATTTCATTTTGATTTATACCAATCCCCTACAGTACATTTGATTTCAGTGAAGGTTTAGCACATTTACACTTCTGTTACTGCCCACAGAATTTGTGTTTCCATATTTCTTTCCTATTTCTTCCTTGTTCTTCCACTTACTTTAAAGAATTAGAGTAATTTTTGTGTCATAGAGGTAATTCACATATTTGAATAAGGAAAATGGAAGACAAAGTTTTTTTCTAATTTCTTTTGGTTATTTTATTAGCTGTATGTTACACTTGAAATATTTTCCTATCATACTATAGAAAACATTATTTGCTGCTTTTTCTTTACATTTCTTGGAAGAAAAAACATCTTATTGCTCCTGTTCTGCTGTCTGACATCTACATTAAGCTGACTTTTCTGAGTATAATCACACTGTGGGCCTAGACCCATGTTCACACTCCAATTATTCAATATCATATCAAATTTCCTGACTGATCAAAACCCCAGCAGATATTTTGAAATATCATCACACAGAATTTACTGTCCATCAGAAATGGCATGGTGTAAATATCAAAAATACTTTTCTTTCATTATAGGGTGGAAGCATTTTAAGGATTCAAACTCTTTTTCATCATTGCTTATACTGTGCATTTTAAGACCTGCAATTATTGTCTAGTATACTTGGCATGCCTTTCTGCAAACACTAATTACAGGTTCTTTAAGTTCAAAATTCAATACCTTGGACTGTTTTTATTCTATAATTTTAATTTCTTCTGATTTAAGGATCACTAGGCCCACTTCAGTGCTTGAAACAACTATGTTATTTTAGCAAATATATTTTTTCAGAGAAGTCATATTTTTCCAAGCTTTAAGAACATAGTAAATTATGTACAACAGAAAAGTGTTTATATAAATTAAATGAAATATTTAACAAAAAAACCACACAATAAAAAAGAAAAAACACCAAACAAAAACAACCTCATGCACCAAGGAAAGAGGTATGATCAAGGTCTGTAAAGGTAGGAAAAGCAAAGTTTTTCATCCACAAGTAGAAGAGGATTTATTAATAAAAATTATTTCAATGAAGAAGTAGTCTACAACCTCTTATTACCTTCACTGCTGTGTGGTAGAATACTAAACTATGTTCAGCAATTAGAAAAAGAAAAGCCTGCCCTTGACGCCATCAAAGGTGTCTCCCTTTCTCATTCCCTCCAACAGGAAACCTGTGCACTTGCTCTAAAGGTGTGCTTTCTACAGCACTGACAATTTAGTGGTGATGCCCAACACCCCAGACAGGTGCTGAAACAAGAAAAATTGATTTAGGTAATTTTGAGGTGTTTAAGACTAGACCTGATTCAAAACCTGCCTTCTCTCAGGCTGCTCTTAGGTTATATACTTAAAGCCTATTCACCATAACCACAAAGGTATAGAAAAGATAAGACAGAAGAAGAGCTCCAAGAACCTGAGTAGGGCAAACTGACCACCCTGAGTTGGCCACTCCTCCACTTGTCAAAGGGGGAACAACCAGCCCTGTGCCCAGCTGTGAAATTACTTGGAAGAGTCAGACAAATTCTCCCCAAAAATCTCTTTCAGGCTTTAGATTATTGCCTAAACAAATACAGGGCATGCTGCGTGAGGTTGGGAAAAAGTATTTTGGGACTATGCAAAGCTAATGGATGTCTCTAGGAATATTATAGAAGCAAATGCAGTTAAAGGAGGGATAAGAGTGGGAAAACAGGAAAATAGCATAAAGAGGCTGGTGAGATGTGAGCAGAAGGCAGTCAGTCCTTGTGTCCAGCTGTGTTTGCACCAGTGCAACTAGTGCAAGCCAGTGCAACCTCTCCTTGCTCTTCTAAATAAACTCCATCAGGAAGGTTCCATGAGCAAGAGCTTCCTGTTTGCCATGGCTATGTGAGAGGGATGAGCACCCACTCCGCCATTGCGCTGAGAGCATAAGCCAGGAGCTGGGTGCTCATACCAGGAGACACTGGGACGTGTATTTCTCCTTAATTTTTTGTGCGTTTTACCTTAATTTTCTGTGTGTTCATCTATGCATGTGTCATTCATAAACAAACTTCAAGCAGTAGCAGCTGGCACAAGAGGTCTGAACTCCAGCTATAGGGGAGACTAGAAATCTGCAGGGAAACGATATGGAGACAAAGGCTCAAGTCAAATACAGCAGAGACCATAGGGCAGAGCTGCTACCTCAGAAATGTGAGCCTGAGTCTCAGCTTCCGGGGAGACTGTAGGTCTGGACCAGCTCCTGGAGACAGTTGTTTATGTTTGTAAATGTGTGTCACAAGAACAGCTGGAGTGGAGCTGCAGTCTCAGAGGTTCACATAACCCTGGTACCACCAACTGGGCAGATTGGGATCTAGGGGTAGCTGCTGCAGAAACCAGCTGTTGTGGACTGAATGCTGCAAGTATTCCCCATGGAAAATGGAAGTATAATTGTTTGCTATTACCATGTCTATGAGTTGATAATTCATCAGGACTGAACAAGCTGATAGATGCTGTGCACAATGTTTTTGGTTTTCTATACACTAATTGGGAGTAAGAAATCGTCCCCCGAAATATGGCTTCAAAAGGAAAGGAGTAATTTTTAGAAGTAACATTCAAACTATTTACTTGATGGACCTGAATGGCTGTTTTACGGGCATTTTTTCATGATTTAGAGTGATATCTACACTATGATTCAGCTGTAAGAATTTAACTATTCTTCGCAAATGTTTCAGTCATATAGCAATTTGTTATTTCAACAAGAATGTTCCATTAGGTTGATTGTCTTCTGACAGCACCAATCTTTAATACTCAGCATTATCTTTCGGATTAATAAATGCTTGCATTTCTCTTGGTATTATAAGGTGCCATTTAAGCCCTACATTTACGTGTTTCTAAACAGATTTTGGCCAAATCATTTTCAATTCAATCAGTGATGCTTCAAGCTAATAATATAAAACATAAAGAAAATCAGTCACTAAGCTTCTAGTTAAGGTGATATTGTATCCTAAAAGATTTTTATTAGTCTAAAAAATATGTAAAAGTAAAATGCACTTTGGTCACCTAAATAAAATTTTTTAGTTTATGACTATTAGAGACCAGATTTCAGATATGTGACCATGAACTTTGCACCACTTCATTTTTTCAAAACCATTTTACTCCCCTTGATATAGTCTTATGGAGACTGAGAAACTCTTTTCTGCAAGTGCATTTTAATTTTGGAAAAACTACCTTCAAAATTATTGATAGTCCTTGACTAATCAATTCTGATGAGCTTTGGATTAGATCCTGTACACTCTACATAGGCAAAAATTAATTAAGATAAATTTGAAAGAAAATATTGTATATTTGACAAGCTAGATATATGACAATGTTGAAAAATACTTTCTCTTTTGTTTCTAAAATGGGAATGAGTGTGTAATGATGCATTGTAGGTGCTAGTGTTGATTCTCTGAGACTTTCATAGGTGAAAAATCAATATAACAAAAACCAACATATTTCAATGATTCAATCATTCATTCAGAAAATTACCCAAAATTCTGAAAGAGAACCTATATTTTATGAAATTTTATTACTTAGAGCTTTTTCCTTTCCATTGTGTATGACTTGACAACAGTTATGAGAATATCATAGGAAAGTACTAGAAAATAATAGAAAAAGAAGTGGAAAATTTTAAAAGCTGTAGGTTTACTGCTAATTTTAAGAAATCTCTACAGATAATGTTGATGGATTATAGCAGTTACATGTACTTACATTTCTTTATTTTTCTCTGTGTAAAATAAGCAAATTTTAAAAACCTAGGGAAATGCCCTCATTTTCCAATAGAACAGACAAAATAATTGCAGGAGAGAAGAAACAATGTTCTTTTGTCCTCCTACAGCTCAGTACATCTATGACTAAGAAACATCCCTAAACTTTGGGGATCAGGTTATCTTTGTCACTTCTATATTTCTAAGAAAATCTGCACTTGTCCAGGTTCTGTGTGCAAACAGGCAAAACCAAAGTTTAACATGCATATCTAACACATTTCACAAAATGATTTCTACATTTTATAGAAGGAAAAAATCCTATTAGGAAATAATATATAATTCATCTTTTATTCGCATTTCTCCTATAAGCAACCTCTGAATAAAACCCTTTTATAAAATTAGGCAGAATGGAGAAGTGCAAGTTCTCTTTATCTGTCAAATGCAAAACATAAAATTAAGTAATCTTGATTTTAATTTCCATGTGATGTAAAAATGAATGTACTGGGTTAGATACAAGATTAACCCAGCTGAACAATATAATTCGAACAACACTGTCCAATATTTAAAGACTAAGAAAGAATAATGGCTGAGGAAAGCAACAAACATTTTTTTTTTTATGAACATGTTAACACGTTCACAGCAAGGTCCTGCTCTGAGCCTCTTGAGCCAAGAATATTCATTTTGATATTTCCATGCAATATCCCTGGCTGTATTGATATTCTATATTGTGTAGTTAGCACAGTTTTCAACACCAAGAATATGGATTCTGGAACTCTGTAATGACTTTGTCATGCCACTCACAGTTTAACTCCATGCTCTGTGAGGGGCTTCCCACTTTGAATCTGCAGCCTGCCAATGCCTTTGAAGAACTCTGCATTTGAGGGGAAAGTGATCAATTGCAAGTGCTTGGTTTCTTAATGACATACATGATCTTATGGTTATCATATCTTCTCTCACTCCGAATAGTGGAGAATGTTTTTTATTTAGCTATTCCCTTACAGTGGTTCTATCTTTAATTGTTTAACTCTTCCTCTCTGTACCTGATCCAGATGAGTTATATACATTGTACTTAATATACTTAAATTGAGGCCACATAATATAGTTTCTATATAGTGTCAATATTTCTGCTAGTTTTTAAAATTTTTTGTCAATATTTTTTTCCCTGTATCTCTTTTTTTTGACCATTATATGACAAGTTGATGTATTTTCATAGAATGCTCTTTGATAACTTCAGATTATCATTAATGAATAGTAATTCTATGTTTAAAAACATTATCAGATGCATAAAAATAAGAACATTATATCCCCTGTAAATTGTTTTTACATTCTTTTTTGTGCTTAATTTCATCAACATTTCATTTCTGAGCTCTTCCACACTGCTAGGAGTCTTCAGTCCTTCATAGCCTACTTAGATCCTTGCCCCTACTCATAATATTATCGTTAAACAGTGTCTGTGAGAAAAAATTATTAATATCTAATTAAAAGGACTTCCATTGATAAAAAAGCCATATAAGTTTTCTGCATGAGAGTCTGTGCTCCACTTAATTCTCAGTTTTCACCTGCAAAAGTCTTACTTGAACAAAAAGTTTCAAAATAAGGGAATATTCCTTGTCTGAGCTTATTCTGTGAATTTAATCCATAGCATTGCATCTTAGAGGTTAAAAACAGATTTAAGCAATTGGCCAAATTTTGTTAACAATTTAATTTTCTTGATGGTTCCTTTATTATTTTTTTTTACTTGAAACATTTAGATGGAGTTTAATTTTTAATTCAATGCATTTTTCTTATATTTTGTGAAAAAAAATTTGATAGCTGGGAAAGGAATTGGGAGTAAGAGGTATTAGAATAATATAGTATATTTAGGTTACATAAGAACCTGAAGAATTAAAATTCTTCACTAGTGTTTCAAGCTCAGAATTCACTTCTATCACTCATTTTTCATTTACAGTAGAATACTACAGTATGGATTTGTACACTTAGATATTAATGATACGAGTGCCTGTTGTACCTTGCTTTGCAAGCTCCCTACTTGCATGTGTTTGCACATGCAGACACGGTTAGTTCTTATGGGAAATCCATCCCTTACTTATACAGGCTAGATTATGAAGCCAAATAAACCTGACAAAGGAAAATTTGGATAAATCACTAAACGACATTCAAAAGAATCTTTACATAAAACAAAACTCTTTGAACATATCCTGCTTTCCCTTTTCTCTCAGAAAATATATAACCAGGTGGGAGGATGTACTCTCCAGAAAGGTAACCTTTGTGCCTGCAAAGCTGTACAATATGCTTATCTTTTCAGGGGCATCTCTGGTAAATGTATTCCAACACTGTTGATGAGTCCAAACAGTATGAATTAATATTAAAATATGAATTACTACTGCACTGAATATGAATCAGCATATTTACTGAATTTGCTAAAAGAAGATTTCCTTGGATGAATGTATCTGATGAATTGAAAATGAAGCTTCTTCATTATAGCCCAGTGCATTGCAACTGGCTTATGAACCCTGCAGAAATTCAGTTTCTATTTCCCTATGCCACTGCCGAATGAGAAAAAAATCTATCTTCCAAACTGTCATTTTATTAAAAAAATTATGCTTGAGACTCTCTAAGAAAAATATAATAACACCCTGCACTTTCTGTTCTCTGAAGAAGTATTCATGAGTCTTTGTCAAGGGAGCTAGCTTTTTCATTCACATGCTATTGCAGCTTGTTTTCCGTTTATTTGAAATCTTGTAGTGTCTTAAGCATCACCTGGGAAATCAAGGTCCATGTCAGATGTGTTGAAACCCTGATGATAAAAGCTCATGTTTGGATGTGACTGAGCTTGAGCACAGTCAAAGGCTGTCTCAAGATAAACAGGTGATGTTAAAAGACTTGGAAGATGAACTCAGTGATGTCCTTACTCTAATTTCGGGAAAGATAAGGCAGAGAATATTTGCAAAAAAAAGTAATCTCTCAAAATCTCCATTACAGGCATTCAGAATTACCACAAGAGATATGTATGTTCTCAAGAAGATATGCATTAATATTCATTGCAAAATCTTACACATGTCAAAAGATGTCATACCTTGGATAATAAAAGAGTAATTATTAAACACTTTTAGGAAAAGAAATACATCTAACTGGAAAGAAAAAGAGACAATAACAAAAAAGGCTTTCAAATATAAATTTATGTTGATTCCTTTTTTTAAAAAAAGCAAAACAAAATAAAAAGAGTTCACGTTTTTTGGCCTTGTATCAAAGAAACAAGTAGAAGTTTCAGTACTAGAAATCATTTGAATATAGTCAAAATTTTGTAAAAAAAAAAAAATCATCAGAGACATTAGTAGAGCTTTCCAGTTTAATTGCCTGAGATAATACTGGTCACTAACACAAACAGCTCAAAATTGTGTTTGTATCTGATTTTGACAAAGTCTGTGTTAATCAAGCTGGAGAGTTTGTCCCAGTGCGAGTGACTGTCCTTGCAAGCTGCAAAGAGCAGCATCAAAGACCTTCTCACACACCTCCAGCACCTGACCTTACTCTAGAGGGTTTCATGGAATTTTTTTGGTGGTAATAACTTCCTTCCAAAATTCAGATATTTTAAAATGTTTTCTGACTTCCAGAACACTATAGTGCAAAAATCAAACACATGTTTATGTTGTTATTGTGTTGTTGAGATTTTTTTTTACTGTTCAGATATGTTCTGTAATTACAAACTGAAATTTAGGTAGCGTTTTAATTACACTGATTTTCCCTATTTGTGACAGGAACATATTTTCCTTGGCTTACCATTTTGTTCCTGGTCCCTTTTAATATATGATGGAAAGATATAAAGTAGAAAAAGTTTAGATAACATAAAGTCCTGTGGTAAAGAGAAAGAAAAATCATTGTGAGTTTGATGTAAAAATAATCAGATAGCCTTTTCTTCCATGTATGTATTTTGAATTAAAAGCCTTATTTTTTCATTTATTATGTTCCTGAAATCAAAATAGTAGAAGAAGAAAAGAAAAATAAATAAATTCACTTCATCAAGACTGGGTGAGAAGGAAACCTATTTAAAAAAACAAAGTTCAGCCTAAGACTCTGACTTGGAAAGACCAAGATCCTTTATTGTACTGCTGACTTATTTTTAAGCAGGAAATTGTCCTTTCTGCTTAGAAAATATTCATTTTTGTTCAGAAATTGTTATGATCTGAGGCTAAACAATTCCTGAGTACTTGGAAAATGCATTATCAGACTAACAAGGTGAATATTACCTATTCTTTTTTTACTTACTTTTATGCAAAAAACTCCCATGTTACACCTTCACTTCATCAGAGAAAACTAGCAGTAATATTTCAACAACATTATGTCGGGGCAATCTGTAGATATGTTTTATTTCTAAGACTATAAACTACATTATTCTCTATTTAAGATAAAGAAGTTAACCTGATCAGAAGTAGCAACAGTTTTATTTCCAATTTGTTTGCGTGTCTCAAGTTTTCCCTCTGCTACCCAGTCCTGACACACTAAAGAATTTAAGTTAGAATAGTTAATGTAGTGCATTGCTTTGTGAAATATCTAGCATTTTTTACTTCTTGAGGGAAATCCTCCACAGCGGAGTAATTTTGTCACATGTTTATCTTTTCATTCACTGATTTTTACTGATATAGACAACATTATTCAACTGACCAGAAAGTGAACATGTTCTGAAGCATATGGTGAGTCATTGTTCATGTTTCAAAAGCCCTTGCATAGAAGCATGCTGCTTCTTCTCATGAATGACTTGATCTAAATGCTTTCCTAACGTTATCCTTCCCTATTTAAATAACTCTAGTCTGCCACATGGAACTTCTACTGCGCCAAGTTTAACGCTGTTAAAGAGGTTTCAGGGTTTTAGCATACAAAAGTCTCGCATGATGATGTATATTTCCATGGTTTTAGAAACTGGTCTGTATTAGATGCTTGAGGTTACTGCCTAAACTCATGGAGATAAATAATAGCTGAAGTTGTGAAGAGATTTCAGGAAATGTTAGAATTTATTTATATACCTGAATTTCTACAAAATTCTAGGTTAATTGGTATTTTATATGAGAGATTAAGTAGGAATGTATTGAACTGTATTTTATTCACCCCGAGAATATTTTGAAAAAAAGCTGAGTTCTGGCACAAAATCAAATTTTAGAGGTAGGGAGAAATTTCAGTATCTCATCCTCATGTATATAACCACATCTGAAAAACAGCACCATTCTGGATTAAAATTATATTATATAATAACTGCTACTGGTTTAGCTATAAATATAATTCTTCATTAACATTTAATCATATAAGTCTTCATACACTCTGAAATATGATAAAAGAAGATGACTAACCTTTTACTATGACCTTGAGCTGCTAAAACCTCTGTTATCTGTGATAAATGAAAGTTTGCATTTATAGTGTGGCTGCGCTTTCAGTTGTCAGTAAAACAGTTTTATGAAAGTTCAATTGAAAAAAAAAAAGCAACATCTTGAAGACTTGCCTAATATTTCATTTATAGTAGGTAGAAGACACATAGCTGGCACAGTTTTATATGTAAGTCATATATCACCCACATAAAAGTGCTGTTGGCTATTCATGTAAGTATCAACATAAGAGGACACATCCAAGGTGAATTGGAAAATCTCCCTCGTCATACCAGTTTATATGCTGTAGATGCTCCTTTCAGGAACTGACAGGCCTAGTGATGAGTTTGGCACTTCAGTATATTCATCAATTCATTTTCCAAGGTATTCGAGGGCATGAAATTAAGCTAGTAAAATGCAAATCCTATGCAGTATCTAATAAGAAAGTATTGTTTTTGCTGAATATTTTAATACTTGTTTTAAGGATGAGAAAGGGGAAAGAAAGTTACTCCTTTTTTTAAAATGTCAGGGTTCACTCTATTAAGTATGGCATCACTTCTCATTACAACCTTAACGTATTTTTAGTGGAATACAAAGTTATCTAACACTGCTTTTCATTATAAAAAGGCTTGCAAAAAACTATAACATGTCCTTGTATCTCTGCAGTACAACACATACCTTGAAGAAAAAAGAAGTTATTAACTCACCCTCTGAATTACTTAGGAAATAATTCTATTGACTGCCCCTACAGTGAGTGGGTAACTAAAGGGCATGTGGTTTCAATAACAAAGGACTATATTTCTTCTCCGTAGGCAGAACTACATCTTTTAACCAGGAAAAAAACTACAGTATGTTGAAATATCTCCATTTGAAGGTTGCAAAAGAAGGAGCATTGCTAGTTTATTGTGTGGCTTTAATTTCACTAGAGAGTCTACAGTGGGAGGTAGAAAGCAGTCTCCCATGCTGCCATTTTCAGTATCTCAAGTCCCAGGAGGGAATTTCTTTCCAAAACAGAGAAAAGAGTTTACTGGGTTTTCACTATCTAGCCATCAATTCCCACTGGAAGACAAAGAATGAGAAGGAAACTATACCTTCCTTTTGCATGAACAGTTTGGTGGTGGCGGAGAAGGAATATTTACTGAGTTGAAACTGTGGTCCAGCTCATTTCACTGCATTTGCAAGCACCCATCCTAGTGTAATGAACTACAGATTATTCCTTTTGAGTAAGAATAAATGTGTTTTTCAGGACTGGGAAGCGAGTAAATTCGGATATTAGGTGGTCTATAAGTTTATCTGACACCTTGTTTAGAAAGTGCTTCAAGAAATTACTTTCCATGATGTGATGGTATAACCCCAGGTGGCTACTAAGTCCTATCCAGTCACCCACTCCCACCCCCACTCCCCATTGTTCACTAGAGTTTAAAGCTTAATCTTTGAATTGAGTACCTATTAATATTGAACATCTCAACCAAGGTATCTAAAAGTCAAATTGAATCTCTACAAACACATGCAAATACAGATTCTAGTTACTTATTTATGTTTTTGTGACTGAAATAAATGGATCTTCCTTTATCAGGAATACTGAGAAGCATTTTACTGCACAGGAATTCCAATTGTGTCTTTCAGCACAAACAAAGGCAGCAGAACTGGATTTAGAAGCTGGAAACCTAAAGCCTACCCCACAGAGAACTATTTTTAATTTATAAGAAACCTTGGACCAAGTTAGCTTAAAAGTAAACACCTGCAAGAAGCTCATTGAATTTACTAGGAAAGTAACTAAATAGAATCCCTTCATCCCAGCATAATGAGCTCCATATCAAGTTACCTTTGTTTTATATGGCAGTACAATATAGTAATTGCTTCAGTGTTTATTTATTCTTGTAAGGCAGAAGGCAGGAAAAAAAATTCCTTACCTTGCAATTTCAGATTTACCAGGAAAATACCTCTTCCTAAAGTTAACATATCAAATGAATTATTCGGTTGGTTTTTTTAAAAAAAAACACTACTCTTCTTGGAAAACTTTCACAGTTTTCTATTATCCCTATGAAATTTTCTTATACATGAAATATCTGAGTACACAATTTTAAAACTCCATCAAAAATCGATGCATATTGCATGTTATAGAACACAAGCATTTTGTGATTTGTAAATTGCTCTATTATTTTTCTGTAAAAACATTTAATTTCTTATACATTCATTACAGCTGTTTCAATTCAAAAGACACTGATTTGCATGCATGCAGAAAAATAACTGAAATTCCAGAAGCTGATCAATAAAATTGTTTTATAAACAAATAACCAAACCAAACCAAACCAACAAACAAAAAAACCCGAACAAGTTTTCTTTAAATGCAAGTGGGTTTTCAAAGGTAAAAAATTGCTAGAAGAAATACATGGTCCTAGTAAAACTTGTTAAACCTAAAATAGGTACTAGAAGAATTATGAAGCATATAAGAGTTATAAAACACTGTTTAGTATCATTTCATGGGTGACTTAGATGAGCACTTCCAAAGTTGTTTTTTGGCACTTAATCCATTCTTAGGGATTGCTGTAATCACACAAACAGGCACACTTATATCTCATGTAAAAATTATGAAAATATAGAATATCCTGAGTCTGAAGGGACCATAGAATCATCAAAGTCCAACTCCTGGCCCTGCACAGGGCCACCCCTGTGCTGGAGATCCTTAATTAAGGAAGACTAAAACTGGTGTGAAGTTTCTTTACTTACAGAGTGGACAAATCTGACCAAGTCCAAGAGATATGCCACTGATATTTGGTTATGCTATTCTGAACTTCAGAATGTTACTGAAAGTAGTATTTATGTTGCCTACTTAAATCTTCATTTAAATAAAAAATGCTGATTTCCCCTGCGGCCTTTATATTTTACAATGTCAATACAGAAAACAGTGAAAATTTTTGGTTTAATATTTCATTCTACCAAATTTCATTATAACATGTTTCAATTTAAATAAATCATTTTACCTGAAGACAAATGGAAAAAGGGTGAAATACTAACAAATTCCATTTCAACATTTTCAGGTGATGGTCGTCCATTTCTAAAAGGCATTTAATTTAAGATATTTCTAGTTTGATGTAAATGTAAGAATTTGAGGGGTAAGGAGGGATACGTATTAAAGTATAAAACCTTTTCAGTGTACAATCTTAGTGTACAAAGGTGTTCTTCAAGTGTTTCTATAGCCCCTTCAATACTGAAATGAAAATTTGGACCCTGTGAAACAAAGAGGAATTAGCGTTTTTATTGTTTAAGAGAAGAACTGATGCATAGAATGGTTTCAGCCAAATACTTCCATTAATTTTACGTGTTCTGAATGAGACCACTACTAACTAATTTACCATATGATGTAAGAATGTATATTCCAGCAAAACATTCTTTCTCAGGGTTTTGAATTTTTCTAGTTATCAGGGTTCTGAGCTTCAGCACAGGCACTCAAAAAGTGAGAAAAATGCCATTAATGACTGTCTATTAAAAGCCTGGTTTTTATCCAATTAAAATTCTTTATACAATTAAAAAGTGAATTGTCTACCATCCAGAAAGAATTACATATCAGATGCAAAGATATCTAATAGTCCAAATTAGAATTCAACTGTCTTCGTAAAGATATTCCCTTTTTATTCCCTTCCTGTTAATCTCACTCTTACAAATATAGATGGTACAATTCCTTTGGTGGCTGCCACTCCACTGCTGAACACAGCACTGAAACATTTGATTATAATTATCTCAATATTTCTGAAGCACCAGGCCCCTGCAATTTACAAAACCTCCTAACTCTTCAGACTTTAAACTGAGAAGTTTTGTATAGACCCTGATGTTTCTTTTTTATTCTTTTTCATGAACACTAGAATTCCCTTTATTCCTATAGCTATATTAATCTCTTCTACAATTACAGCATTTGAAAAAACATTTAAAAATTTGTCAGTTGAGTTTTCATCTATCTAAAAGCATACTGGAAAATTGTGAGGCTTAGATTTGTTCACTGATAATCTTGATAATATGTTTAAGGAGTGAAATTATGAAAATAAGCAGTCAGGAGTCTTCCTCAGACTTAAAAATCCAACCCTAGACTATGAGTCTATGAGCTGATTTGGTGAAAGATGAGCCCTCATTTGGGCTGTAAAGACGGAGAAAGACTCTTACAGTGCAATGTTACTTCTCACTGATTGTTCTAAATTCCGTCTCTAACTGAAGGAGAGTATTCTTCCTAGAATAGAAATGTATTGTCTTATTAGCAAAACCTAAATATGTGGGACAGAATAAATTGGGTGAATATGACATAGAATCATCAACCTTTACTTAACATTTATAAGTAAAATAAAATTTATTACTTGCCGCTGGATAACATGCCTTAGCAGACATCTTCAAAAGGTTTTACTAAATGATGGGAGAACTATCTCTTGAACTGAGTATTTTCACTTAGCTGAAAGATGAAATCATCTTTAAAATTGTAAGGTTTTAACAGGGCTAAAATAGAAGAACTAAACGTTATATGATGTGTCACCATGACAAAAATAATTTTCTCAGAAGCAGTTATAAAGAATGAAATCTGCTGTTAAATTGCATAAACTTGTCATGCACTATCACGTTAAAACATAGCTTGCATCTGAATTCAACATTAGGATGACATTGAAATTTATAGGCCAAAAAGGAACAGATGTATCCATTAAAGCAAACAGGTACAGCCAAATTCTTTATACTGCAACTAAGAGGAAAAACACCCACTGGTGCTGTATATAGTGACTGTTTCTTTGAAGCTAATAAAGTGCAAAACTTTCCATGTTGCTCTATAAAACCTCACTGAGGCGTTTGACAGTCATAAGAGTTAGTGGCTGGATTTAAGGAACACGAAGCACTATTAGGAGAAAAATTCTGCCAAGTACTAAAGCAGTTCAAAAATAGCTTGATATGACTAATTATGCATAACTGAGTTTTGCTGTGATTGGTATCTGCTAAGTACTTGTTATAATATGCATGGTGTAGTGTACTGGGATTTTTCACAAGACCTCAGTATATACAATCTCAAATTGATGAATAATTTGGTTTTTTCCAGAAGAATGATTATAAAGTAGAAGTTATTCAGGTCTTCATTGATCTCTGGGATCTAGTAATATCAGTCATACACAAGACCTAAATTAAATAACTTAAGTAAATTTCAGCCCCAATGTCATCCTTTAAAAACATGTGGCCCAGTCCCAGGTTCTGGCTGACAGCTGCAGGTGTACACAATTCAGGGGATGCCCTGGGGTCAGTGTAAGACAAAGAGCAAAGGCATTGACATCAAACGACTTAGCAAGACACAGTCTTTTCTCTCATAAATTGAAATTTGGCAGTGTCAAGATAGGGATTTAAAGCTGATCATCCTTTTGAATTGCTGGTCTTCTACTGAGACCAGGTGACCAATTTGGAAAGTTTGAAACAACAAGTATCTTTCTATAAAAGACACAGTTTCCTAAGCAAATCACAGTGCAGGCAAGATGTAATTAAATTTCTTCTCTAGTCTTTAGCTAAAAAAACTCTTTCTAGTATAAAAAGTTCACGTTCAAACTATCTAATAAATAAAAAGTTTTATTCTACTTATATTATTATGCGTTCATTTGCAATTTCATATATGAACGTGTATAAAGAGTGTATATGTATATAACTTGCATCTATTAAATTTCTGTTACTGGACACTTGCTTTCCAAAATATCCCTGAATGCTAATGTTTTCCAGAATGGGTAGGTTTCCTCTAGAGAACTGTTGTTTCTATCTACATAGCAAAGAATTGAGTTACATGGCTAATATCCCTGTATAGATAGAGAAGCTGTAACCTGTGCTTGCGCAATTATAATGAAGTCTGATGGTTTTAATTGGGTCTATCAATTTGCATAAAATTTACTTAGCTTTCTTGTGGCCTTTTTCCCAGTTTGATCTATTTTAGTGTCTTAATTTTCGAGAGCATTACTCCTTGCTTAAAATTCACATCTGACGACACCAATAAGCACTTTGAGTAACTCTTTTAATTCCTTCCATTTATCTTCAACAAACTGTGTAGGTAGACACAGGCACACACAAAAGACTGCTTCAAATACAGCCATCTTAGCTCCACAAATTAATATTCTAAATAAGCTTCTAGTCACCTAAACTGAATCTGAATAACTGAGGACATCAGTCAGCCTCTTGGTAATAATCTTCTGCTTAGCTGAATAATTTTTTTGTGAATCCAGGATTATAGAAAGTTGCAAAAGGCGAAATAACATGTGCGGCCAACACAGAGAGCCCAAGAGCTCATCCTGATGTACCTCATGACTCAATAATTACAGTTCAGGGATAAGCACAATAAACAGAAGATTCCTAAATCTTAAACTATCAATTCATCAAAGCCTAGCTGTCCTTGAAGTAATGGAGTTTTACAAGGTTCACAAAGTCACAAACACTTGGGAAACATCTATGTTCTTTGATTTTGTTGTTTTATTAAAGAGTAGTGAGATCAAAAAGCTCTTCAACTCTTAATTAGGTAATCTGACTCTGCAAGGCTTCCTGACTGTCCAGACTTCATGTATGAATCAATTTTCTTTTCTAACAGCTCTTTAACTGATTCCATGTAACAATGTTGACTGGAGCACTGTTAAAGAAATGGAAAAAGCCTGAAGTCCTAATTAACACATTTTCAGGAAGGACTAACTGCTCATCTTAGCTTTGATGTTTCTTAGACAGAGAAAAAACCCCAATCAAACAAAAAACCCCAACCAAACAAAAAACCAACAATAAAACAACAACAACAAAAAAAACCAAACCAAAAACCAAACAACACAGATGCTTCTTTCATCCTTAGATCCCTAGGGTAGCATGGTAAGAAGATTTATTCATATTCAGCTGCTGCCACCACTCTCTTGTACCATCCTTTTGATACAGGTGGATTCTCTCTCACCAGAAATAGTGGGACATGCTACACAACCTATTGATTCTTCTACTGTTCTGATCTGTTTCGCTTTTTTGGATAAGCTTTTGCAGGTAATCTTAAATTCCAAAAATAAAGTTCTCTTAAAATACAATCCTGTGTGGCTTTGAAATATAGAGTGTCTCAGTTCTTCTATGTTTAGAAAATACTTTTCTCCTCATCTCTTTTTCAAAAAAGTCTCCCACTTGTTTTCAAGCCAGCCCCTCTCCTGTGAGATATCAACAGTGATGAATTAGGTTTATTGTCTGGCCCCAGCCAGGGTGAACCAAGCCAGGCTTTGATAGTGACCCAGGCAGCCTGACAGTACAAACCACTCTGTCTGCAGCCCTTGCCCCTCCAATAGCCCTCCTTCACCTCCTTTTCTCTGTCCTGCTGTCCTTCCAGATTAACATCCAGTCTGTATTGATTTCCCCCATTTGTCACAAGTTTTGTTACATCTGTATGGAAATTTGATATTTCATAAACTTACAGGATCATAGAATAGTTAAGTTTCAAAGGCCCCTCTGGAGGTCCTGCAATCCCACCTAGCCAGCTAGAACAGGCCGCTCAGAGCTGATCCATTAATGTTGTGAATATCTCCAAGGATGGAGAACCTTGCACTCTGTGCAGTTTGTTCCAGTGTTTGAGCCCTGTCACAGCAGAACAGTTTTCTTATGTTTGAATGTAATTTTCTGCATTTTCATTTGCATCCAATGACTTGTCATGTTACTGAGCACCACTGAGCGGAGTCTGACTTCATTTTCTTTAGACCCTCATGTAAGGCATTTGAAAACATTGGAAAAATCTCCTCTCAGCCTTCTCCACTTCAAGCTGAACAGCCCCAGCTTTCTCGGTCTCTCTTCTATGAGAGATGCCGCAATCTACTGACCACTTTTGTGGCTTTTTGCTGAACTCAATTCTGTGTCTTCATGTCTGCCTTGTAATGGAGATCCTAGCACTGGACCCAGCACCCCAACACTCCAGATGGTTCTCATGTGGGTAGAGTAAAGGGGAAGGACCACTGTTTCAATCTGGTGGTTGCTTCCTCCTGCTATCCAGGAGGCTGTTTGTTCTTTGTTTTTTTTTTTTTTTTAAATCTGCAAGTATGCACTACTAGCTCATATTCAGCTTGGTGTGCAGGAGAACTGCCAAGCCCTCTTCTGTAAAGCTGTTTTTCAACTAGTAAAACCCCAGCATTTATTGGAACATACAGTTGCTCCTTCACAGCTGCAGGACTTAGCACATCCCTCTTGATGAAATTTCTGAGATGCTTCCTTGCCCATTTCTCCAAGCTGGAAAGGTGCCTCCAATTGGTGGTATAACCCATCTTCTACATATCACCATGTAGACAGTCTCAGCCTTGCACAGTGTTACTCATATAGTTGCCTAGGCACTGCCTTCCTTGCAAGATCATACTCAGCAAAAATTCCCCTGTGCTGCTCTCCATTTTTTTATGGAGTCTGGCTGTTTCTTATAACTTGCCTTTGGACCCGTGAGATCCAGCCCTCCCCGATGGGGCTAGCTGCAACTTTCATCACCTTGTTATTCAGCACAAATATGATCAGCATTTTTTCTCGTCTCAGCTCTGTTTTTCAACTTCTTCTTCAGTTGTCTATTCATTCCAAAACCTAGTCAACAAAGTAGCTGCATGCAGTTCTAACATTACACCTCTTTGAAAATGCATTCAGCACTCATTTTCAAATTTCATAATTTATGTACTGCAGGTCAAGATAATGTTACAGAGCATTTTACCCTTGTATATATTTAATCATCTGATTATGACTGAAGAAAAAATGGTTCTGATTTCAATATTGAAGATTTCCATAACACTAAATGGTTAAAAAAAAAGGAAAGAAATTATGAGAGTGCAGAGGACATTCTGTTCTGTTCTGTTCTGCTCTGTTCTGTTCAAAGCTATCTCACAGAATACCAAATGAAGTGTACTCAAATGATCGATAATATATGCAAATTGTTGTGATGGAGTATGTTTTTGCTTTAACACAGTATCATTTATTTTCTAAACACAATCTTGTTACTGAGTAGATGTGGAATTTATTTTAGTCTTTTAAATTTAAATTATGTCAGAAAAGACCCAGTGACTTATAAGAAAACATGTTGGATTTTTAAAATGAATCTTAAGACAATTTTCCCTTCTGGAAGCAGCCCACTACTAGTTGTACAGAGAGTATGATTTGAATGCCAATTACATACTATTTCCTGCAAAATAATATGCTGAAGGCAAATAAACATTTAGATCACTGTATCTACAATGTAAATGAGAAAGAAAAAAATACAGTCAACTATGGTAAGCAATGTATTAAGTTTTGAAGACCTTTTTCATTTTTTATTAATTAATTTATTTATACCACTGAGTCAAGAAACTGCTTCAAAGAGAAAAACTGATATAAAAATGTGCTTGCAATTAATGATTTTGCATCCACAGTGATTTTAAGTACATGATATATTACACAGTTGCACCAATTGCATATTTAGTCATCTCAACATCTCAAAAATATCCAAGAAAATCAGCTCCATGACATTTTTTTTAAAATTCTGATACTTTTTAATAGCTTGTCAATTTTCTCTGTGGAAGCACAAGCCTGTTGTCCTTCTTTGGACGCACTCCAGCACCTAAATATCTTCCTTGTAGAGAATGGCCCAGAAGTGAACACACCACTCAAGGTATGGCCTTACCAGTCCTGAGTAAAAGGGGACAATCTCTCAATCTCTGCCCTGGTCCTGTTGGCCACATTATTTCTGATACAAGCCAGGAGGCCATTTGCCTTCTTGGCCACCTGGACATACACTGTATCATGTTCAGTCAGCTGCTGACAAGCACTGCAGACCCTTTTCCTCTGAGTAGCTTTCCAGGCATTCTGACCCCAGCCTGTAGTGCTTCACGGGTTGTTGTGTCCCAGGTGCAGAACCTGGCACTGCACCTTACTGAACCTCTTTGCAATTGGCTTCAGCCCACTGATTCAGGTTGTCCAGATTCCTCTGCAGATCCTTCGTTCACTCCTGCAGATAAATATTCCTACCTTATGAGAGACTGGAGAAAATGATTACTAGCTCAAAACAGCTGATTTATTTGGGGAGGAAGAGGGGGGCACACACACTCACACACACATACACGCACGCGCACACACACACACACGGTTCATTTGTTTTGCGCCAGTAATCCTTTTCTCCTAACCTCACCTGAGGTTAGCAGCAAACTTACTGAAGAAGCATTTGATCCCCTCATTCATATCATTCATAAAGATGTCAAACAGGACTGACCTCAATACTGAGCCCTGGAGGACAGCACTCATGACTGGATGCCAGCTGGGTGTAACTCCATTCAGCACCACTCTGAGTGGTCATCCAGACATTTTTTTGCCCAGAGAAGAGTGCACCCATCCAAGCCATGAGCAGCCAGTATCTCCATGTGAATGCTGTATGAGATTGTGTCAAATGTTTTGCTGAAGTCCAGATACACAATGTGCACAGATTTTCCCTCCATCCACTAAGAATGGTCATGTTGTCATAGAAGAATATCAGGTTCATAAATAGTGTCTATGAACTTGACTTGATAGTTTTCAACGGCCTTTTTGGATTTTACACATAGTTTTTTCTTTTGCTTTACTCCTTTGTTGACTTTGTATTCCTAAAATGCACATGCATTTTATCATGCTTGATGTCATTCTTCTCATTTGCCAAACGCATCAGCTGAATGGAAATTCATGCAGGAATTCACCGTCTGCACATGCACCTCTGTGACAACCATTCAAGCTGTTAGGAAGCAACGGATATCTGTCTGTGAATTTTTGATGACAAGCAGCTGATAATTCTCTTTGATTTTGTTTTTTCCCACCTGACCTTAGGGCTCATGAGATGCTTACTCAAATATTTAAATTTGCAAACACTGTGGCAACATCCTATTATATTTTCCTCCCAAGGCTCAACCCAGCCCTCATTTTCTCACTTATTGGCAGTGTTATGATAAGCCTTAAGGAAAAATGAAAGAGTGTCCATAATATTGTGAATTTGTCACCAGGACTTATTGTGCTACTAGCAAGCCAGTGACAAAATACTTGCTTGACATCTGGGAGTCTGCCATCTTTATCATATACAATGAAGTAGGTCTTTCCTGCTGGGCTTAAGTGGTAGGAAGATTACTACAAAATAGGATCTCATTGTCTGATACATCCAATCTTGTGTACTTTCTTCAGAGATAGAGCTAATGGAGTTATTTATGTTACTGATTTTAGTAACTATTGAGATTCTAATATTTCAGTCTGAAGGAAGAAACAAAATAATTTGATGGCACAGTAATTCTTATTAAAGCCTGAATATTTCTTTTAACATGCCCATCACTTAAAGAGAAAATTTTGAAGTAAGAAAATATCACCATCTGCTGTTAATGTCTAAAGAATGCTGCCAAGTTATATAAACTTGAGACCCCTTCTTTATTTGGCTTCATCAGCTGTCAGGAGGAGAAAACTATATTGTCCTTAGCAGACTGCAACATTAATTTTTTCACTGGGTGGAGACAGCAAGAGGCAAATTACTTCATTCAAAACTGGATAAACAACTAACACTTAAATCTTGACAAAATTTGTTTTCTATTCTTTTATTTTTTGTTTGGTTTGAGGAGGGTTCTTATTTGTTTGGTTGGGGTTTTTTTGTTTTGTTTTGTTGTTTTCTTTGGATGTTGTTGTTGTTGGTTGGTTGGTTTTTTGTGGTTGTTGTTGTTTGGGTTTTTTTATTGTTTTCATTGAGATCCTTTCATTAGAATGCTTGTTTTTGGCACAGTAAAGCATTGCACACTGTTTCCTTGTCTGGGTGACTTCCGCTGCTGTTTCTTCCAGAATGACAGGAAGAGAACACAGATACACTACATGTCCCGTGGGAATAACAGAGAAAGTATCTGTTTTCAGAAGTTTGCTCATGGCTCAAATAATTTAATTGACATATGTTTAAGTGAGACATCAAAGTAATTAGGGTGATTTACTCAGTTACGAGTTCTCAATTAACTACTTAGAGCAAAACTTAAGCCACAAGTTTTGCAGAGAATAACGCAGTTATGTTAATATTCTAAATTCATATCAGCAGACTCCATAAACTCAGAGATAAATCAAAAATAATTAAGAAAAGTAGAAAAGTTTTATAATACATGACTTTTTGTTTTTAATATAAATTAGGTACTAGATTCAGTGACAAAGGAGTTCATCCATATAAAAACCTTACTCCTATAGATTTTTAAATATGTTAAAGAGTTCTAAGTTGCTAAGAGATAAAAAATAATATCCTTAATTCATCAAGGCAGGGAAACACCTGGAAACACAAGGAAACAACTTTAGAATTTCTTGGTCCTCTTAGGACCATATAATTACAAAAACCCCTGTTCCTTCAAAGGAAAGCTGATTTTTCTCTTGCTTTATGCTCAATATATCTTAGGAAAAAAATACATTTAAGCCGTGGCCTTCTACCCTCTTTACCCAGTTCTTCCTCTGCACAGAAACATGCAGATAGAAATGCAGTCAAGGCCAAAACAATCAGCCTATGGTTGTACTAGCAGAATATTTAATATGTGAGTATAACTAAACAGCATATTTAGCTAATTCTTTTGAGCTTTTTATGTTTCTTTTAACAACTCTGTTTGGCTTTGTTCTTTTACCATTTTCACTTACTTAAAAATATTTTTTTTCAAATTTTATCTAAGACAAAGAAGAATAAATAGTATCATCAAGTAGAGCACAGAGGAACATAATGTAAGGTTTTTAAGGTGACAGGAACCCTAGGGAATGATTTGAGGTTGTATCAGGGTAGATTTAGGTTGGGTATTCGAAAAAGGGTCTTCACCCAGAGAGTGTTCGAGCACTGGAACAAGATCCCCAGGGAAGTGGTCACTGCACCAGCCTGTCAGAGTTCAAGAAGGGTTTGGACAGTACTGTCAAGAGCGTAGTGTGATTCTTGGGAATGGCCCTGTGCAGCTCTGGGACTCAATGATCCTCCTGGGTCCCTTCCAACTCATCATATTCTGTGATTCTATGATTAACTACTCTAAAAATAATAGTTATTGTAGATGGAACTAGACATTGATCTCATAATAACGTTGCAAGAAAAACTAATCTCAGATTGATTTTAGTTATTTCTATTGACATCTTTTCTACAGATATTTGCTAACAAATGACACCAAACATTATCAGATCAGAAAGCATAGAAATACATGTGCATATGAAAAACAGCAGTGACTGCTCTTAATGTTTGAATCACTTAGCCATTAAAAATTTCTTATACTCTTCAATTTCTAATGGGATTAGTTTTCTTAGTGGCACAGAATATGCAATTAAAATGTGGCGATTTAAAAGTAGTTCCAAGATTAATTCAGACTTTATACATTTCACATTGCATGGAAATAGATAATAGGTGGTATACCCATTGACAGTGAGAATCAATATCTAATTACCTACAGCACATTCCAGCAAGTCAGTATATATGAGAACCTGAAGCATTTATTTCTAAGAAAATCCCAAGGGTAGATTCAATAACATTCTTAAAATATATTCTGAAATTCATTTGTATATTTATTTTATAAAAATTCCCCCTTCTTTACCCTAGTAATATTTTCATTAGTTTTCCTTGAGGACTATTTTCTGAAAGTTGCACTTAACCTTGTAATGATCTCAGCTGTTTTCTCTGAAATCAGACTATTGAAATGCATCTACTCTGTGTACAACTTCATATTAATTATAGAGAGTAAACACTTCAAAATTTGAATTTTGCGCACCGGCTAATTCACATAAGAATTTACTAAAGAGAAATCCACCTCTGCAACACTACTATTGGTATATTAATGTGCATGTTAAAACACATGCTTAAGTCACCAAAGGGATGCAATTGATACAGCAACAGAAGAGCAGGACTTGATGCAGGCAAACTTCTGACACAATTCCAGATTCTATAGAGAGCTTCTTGTGGTATACTAAGTTGGAATTTTTGTGAGAATTTTTTTTTTAATTTTGTGAAATATCTATTTATTTGGAAAAAACAAAAACAGATTGCTCAGAATTTCTAACATTTCAGATCAAAAACTTGATATTACACTTCCCAAACATAGAGGATCTTGTCAGTTTTATTATTTTACTCTCAGGTATTGCAGGAAGCCATGGCTGTCCCTTGCTTCTACAGCCAAATTGTGATATTTTTATCAGTTTCCTGGAGCCCTCCTAGGGCCTGGCTACCCAAGTTATTTTCCTCTCAGTTACCACAGATACAGAGATGGGAAAACCCCACAATATAATTGTTGTAGTTAAGGAGCAACACTCGGTCTCCCTGCCTCCCACCCCTTCATGTGAGAGAAACAAAAAGTGGAGATTATGGGCTAGGATAAGAACAATTTAATGGTAACAAGGAGATAAGAAAACAAACAGTAACAGCAATCATATAGATAACAACAGTATACAAAATGGGGGTGATTTACATACAAAAATTGCTCACCAAGCCTGAACTGACGTGGCACAACCATGAGACAATGAACAAAATGGTGAACGAACCCTTAATGATGACACTTTTCTTCTGAAAGCCATGGCCCCCTCCTTCCCAGAAGTGAGAATCCCTTATTTCTTCCCCCAGTAAATGGCACAGAATAACAACCCAGAAATGTCCACAGGGCTCCATGCTCCACACCCTCATGGCTACTGAGAAAAAGGAACCTGTCATGGCTGAAAACCATGACAGTCATGAAAAATAGATTCTTTTAATCAAATTATGATGATGTACCTATCTGCAAACTGGTCTCTTTGAGATGAAGCAAACAAAAAAGAAGAAAAATTGTTATTCATTAGATGAGGAGGTCAATCTCTTTTTGAGCAAAAGAAAAATATTTAAAATAAAACAAAAAAAGAAAAGATAGATTTTGGCTTTTTTTCTGAACACAATCTGTACCTCTTAAGAAAGAAGTGCCAGTTCCAGCAGAAATAGCAAACACTGGAGTTCTCTCTTTCAGTTTTCCCTCATTTTATTTGTTGATTTCCCATCTGGTATTCAATTATGCTAAAATACAAATTCTACTCCTGTCACTATAAATTTAGATTAAATGAATGTAATTGCTTTAAAAAATAAAATGAATGCTTAATGTCAGAGTATTGGTTCATTCTAAGGCTTTTCTTTCTAAGACTTCTAAACTATGCATAACTGTGGTCATAAATTATTTTTTTCTTGCTCAGTACTCTGTTCCCGTCATTCCTAGCTGTATGAAAACCCTGCAATTAGTCTGATGTTACAAACTGTGTGGATTTAAGCCTATGCCTTTTTCATTTGATTGAAAGGTGCTCCTTTACAGCAAGTTAATTTAATCAAAAAGAAGTGCAAAGAAAATTTCTCCTTCCTGCACTATCTCCCTTAAGAAATATTTATCTCTTGATTGCTTAGAATTGAATTAGTATAATGGGTCCAATGCAATTGGTATGATTGTGTAGTCATAAATTGAAAAGAACTTGCCAGTAACATGAATTCAATGCCCAGGTTTGAAAACAAAATTAAAATATCCAAACAAAACTACAAAAACCCAAACACATGCCATATTTCTGCTGAAGATTCTAGGTAGGACTCTGACTGAAATAACTGCAGCTTGTTGTGTGTGACTTTTAAAATAATAAATGAAAAACAATGAAAAGCTCAAGCAAGATGATTATGCAGCAAAAGAATTATATATAATCTATGCTGCAAAATTCCAGCCAACCAACCAAAAAAAAAAAAACCAACCTAAAAAATTAGAATGTATTTGAACTTCTGTGAAACTTACATTTCAGTTAATTACTTGAAAGTTGCATTACAGAAAAAAATAATTCTCATCTCTTTTATGTTCTAAAATTAATTCTATGTTTGAAAAGTTTCATTTTTAATATACTTCTCATTCTCATAGAAATCACTCTCTTTGGTCAGTTCAGATCATCTGCCTTGCCCATGACCCGCTCTGAGTTTTTCAGCGGTCCTGCCTTGGCAGAACATGGGAAACTGAAAAGTCCTTGATTTAGTGTAAGCACTGCTCAGCAGCAGCCAACACATCAACATGTCAACATGTTATCAAGATTATTCTCAGCTTAAATGCAAAGTCACAGCACTATACCAGCTACTAAGAAGAAAATCAACTCCGTCAAAGGCAAAACCACTAAAGGTGTCCACAAAGCCCACAATGGAAGAACTAGGATCAAACAAATACAAATTTATATGAAATGGACTTTCGATTTTTTAGTTGCATTTATCAACAGAGACATCCTGGTTTATGTAATTTCCTATGATACGAAAAAAAAAAAAAGTGTCCTATGTCTTTAGCTGCTGTGTAGACTGAGCTTCCTTTATGCCTCAGGGGTACCAATCTGTTGGCAAGGACAAGCAGGAATACCAATGCCGTGTTCTTTCTGAGTCCCCAAAATTTAGGAAAATGCAAGTCTTTGACAAGGAGGACCGTGCAGGAGATTTGCCAATGCAATATGTTCCAGAGAAGCAGCTAATGAGCTCATCTTCTACATGTTGGCTACATGCTGTCAGGAACAGCTCTGAAGTCTCCCTGGGCAGAAAAACCAGAATATAATCCTTATGGGGAAATCCTAAGAGCAAATTGCTTGAAAAGCTATAACCACAATGTTCTTCATGTGCTTTGTGCAGCTAGAGCCCTTAAGCTTGAAATAACTCTGACTTCCACTAATATAAATGTTCTGGTGATCTATTTCTGTTTAACATACTCCCAGTTATGGATTTTAGACACAGATTTATTTATTATTTTCTTAGTCAGGAGCTAACTTGTTTCAAAATTAACAAACAACCATATTGTTTTTTTATTGTTCTCAAAGTTGATCTCTAGGCCAATTTGTTATTGTTTAATGGGTTTGAGGTGCATATTTAGTTGGGAACTAGAGCTCTTTTTATGAACTGGAGCAATTAATTTGAGATACCCTGAGGATTTTGTCTCTTGCAGTACACTATAGCTATAGATTTGCAAAGAATTGCATCTATTGGAGGAAAATGCCTAAGGGAATTCTGTACAAATAAACAAACCTTTTTTCTCTGCATTCCTATTTTTTTTTTATGCATGATACATTATATTGCTTGATAAAATAACATTTATTCAGTGAACAGGGTTATCTGTGAGATATACTTCTACTGTCAAATTTCATGCTGCTACTAGATAATAATTCAATTTGTTTGTGAGCAGGTCTTCATCAAGCTTTCTTCCTCACGTCTTTCTCATTTCACCTTTTGAACACAAAAATATAACTATCTTTCTACCTCAGGACTAAGTCCAATGTTCCCTGAGAACTCTGTCTTACATCCTAAAATATTTTGTGTGGTGAAGTTTAGATTAAATTTAAATTGTAATGAAATTTTACTGTTTTCCAAAACTGGATTTTTGCAGGATGATTCTATGCATTTTAATCAACTACTCTTTCTCAAGTTATTAAACACAACTGCACTTCTACAAGCCCTTTATTTCCCTTTCCTCTCCTTTCTCTTTCTTCTTTTCCTTTTCCCATGTCTTTTCATTTTAGTTATCTATTTTCTTTTTCTTTTTTTCTTTTGCTTTTTTTTTTTCTCCCTGGATGTTCTTATCTGGAGGTACAAAGATACAAGATAAGAATCTCAAAATACAAACTGTTATGAAAGTCCATGTTATTTAATTCAGTCTGTGTTAGAAAAATTTAGAATCTAAAATGTAGCATGAATAATTAGACCACTACCATGAAATCATCCAAACTGAGTTTCAGCCAACACAAGGACAACTGCTCTTTCAGTGTCCCAGAAAAACTTCTCAATCTAATACTTTGGACATTCTAAGCATCTCAAAAGCCATCTAGTCTTCATAGGCAAACAGATAATTGGGCTTGATTAAAATGACATCATTTCAGCTAGCAAATTTCAAAGTTTTGGATAAATCCAATAAAAAGAGCTTTTTTCCTGTTTTTATTCTCTTGAACAGTAAAATTTTGATTGTAGGAGAAAAAAAAAATATTTTCTTTGAAAATATAGGTAAATATTATATGCAAAAAGGAAGCAGGTTATACCATTGATATATTGTTGTCATTCTTAGTCCATGAATTGGCATCTCATGATTTTCAGAAGGCTAAATTGATTTTGTAAATTCTTCTAAATGTATTTCTTCTCCTAGTTAATCAGATGGGGGTGTCTAAATAGTCTACAAGTGTTAGAAAATACACAAAATATATAAAAGTTATAGATAAGGCAGGTGAAGATTTAAATGTCCAGATGAATGAGTGAAATGGAGCTTATTGGCCTGAATCTAAGTATCTACAAATGCAGGGACATTTCAGTAAAATACTGAATTCGGGATAAATTCTGCATCCTTTGACAGAGGTAGCTGTGATTAGATCTTAGACTTCATTCACCACCTTTCAGGGTACAGAATTCACAGGATGGCTGTGAATTTCTGTTATTAAATGTGGGGTAAAACCCTTTGACCGTCTTTGAGGTACAAAAGGTACAGGGACCCTAGTATATGTACTGAACTGCACCGAGTTTTCCTGAAAAGACAAAACGGATACATTCATAATTTATTTTTTTCACACTGTACTCCAGCTGAACAAAACTACCAATTAGCTGATATTCAACCAAGTGCTTCAAAAAGATATTTGATCTGTTTTGCATACGTTCCGACTTGCCTTCCTTTTATATTAACTAGAAGATATTAAAGTAGGTAAAAGACAGTTAGAGAAAAACAAGGAAAAATTGCATTTTTTTCCTCACTGCTGAAAGCAGAGTAAGGAAACCCCAATCACCGAAACACTGCAAAAAGAGAGAATTACAACGCAGACAAAAAACACTGTGGAAAGCTAATGTGTTGTTACACACTGGGTGTAAAGCAGACTAAGTAAGCACCAAAAAATCACAAAGAAAGAAACAAACAGAAATAAACCCAAACCAATCAAACCAAACCTCAGAGAACTCCTTAAATGAGTATAAGAAAAATTAGCTAAGAATAAATTAATTTCAAAATTTGGATTCAGATGAAGAAATGTAGAACTACTTGAAAATCCTCTTATTAAGAGCTGTCTTCTCTGGCCTGCATGTAAAGGAACACTGTGTTCTACAAATGAAACTTTAACATCCAACCTTATTTAGCAGAATACAGTGAAAGGAGAATTGTCATAGAACCATACAATGTCTTATGTTGGAAGGGACCCTAAAGATCAACTAATTCCAACTCTCCTGTCACAAGGAGCAGGGACACCTTCCACTAGACCAGCTAGATATGGTCCCATTCACTACAGCCCCTTGAGCCCTGACCTTCCACCAGTCTTCACCCAGTGCATGGTGAACCTGCTCATCCCACTGTTGGATAACTACTCCAGAAGGATGCTGAAAAGAATAGTATCAAAAATCTTATTAAAATCCAGAGAAAGTACATCCACTGACTTCCCTCTATACAATAGGTGGGTGACTTTATCATAGAAGGGTCTCAAATTATTTAGAAAGGACTTTCCCTTTGGAACCTGCATTGACTGTGCCTGGTGATTGCATTATTCTTTTAGTGACTTTCAGTAGCACCTAGTATGATATGTTCCATAATTTTTCCAGAAAATAAAGTTAATATAACAGGTCTACAGTTAACTGTGTTTTCCCTCATGGTTTTTTTTGTATATTGGAATAACACTATCTTCCAGTTAGCAGGGACCTCCCCAGAGTCCCAAGAACTTAGGTAGATGATTGAGAGGGGTTTAGCCATAACACCCACATGCTCCACACCCTTCAGTACTGTGGGATGAATCCTATTGGGCCCTATGGTATTGTGAAAATTCAGCTGACAAATTTGCTCCCTTACAAGTTCAGCACCCACAAAAGGGAAGCTGCTGTTTGCTCACAGTGAATCCACACTTATCTATCAGTATAGTTAAAGACTGAGGCAAAAAAAGCACTGAATGTCCCCATTTTCTTTTTTCAACTCTATTAAGTCAGATGACCATTTTCATTGAGATAGGTCCAAGTTTATTAATTTATGTCAGTATATGGACTTGATATATGTTTTATAGATGAAGACAATTGCTTAAAATTTTCTATTACTTCTTGCCTGTCATTTCAATTTTGATGAAGTAAAATGTATAGCCAGACCTCTTTAACTGTTTCCACAGGTATGATTATATTGGTAGATGGAAGAGCAATTGGAACAGCTTTCTTTTCTGACAGAAATTCTTCCCAGAACTGCCAAGCTGTAAATAGCTACATGGTCATTTCGGCTAAAAATTCAGAAGGCTGTCAAAGACACGGTTAGCTACATCACTGACTTCTGAACTACTGACTTATTACAGTTACAGCATAGTAGTTTCTATGTTCAATTTCTTATTTTGTCTTTGACCTTTACCTGGTGTTCCAGAACTAAGAAAAGAAAAAGAAAAATCTTTCTCAAGCCCTTTCCTAAGACTATTCTCAGTCTAGGTATATGATGAAGTTAGATAGTCAGTCAATACAAACCCTTACAACTCCATTTACTTACTGAATCTTTGGTGATTTCTGCACCTGAAGACAAAGTGTACTGTGTTGGATAGGTATGTATTATCTAACAAACTTCATAGATATGCATTTGTGCAGTAAAGCTTGTCAGTGAGCTCTTAACCACCTGGACTGTGCAAATAAGGGCACAAGTAGGCGTGTGCAGTAATATGCAACAAGGAGACATTTATTTTAAAGAAAAGACCTACAGGTTACACTACTCACATTTGTACAATTCGTATAATCAGTGTATATTATATATCTTGCATCTGTAGTGTTTTTCTTGAGAATCAGTAGCATACAATAATAGTGTATGTAGACTCTTCCCACTCACTTTCTTGCCCTTTTATAAAGACTCAAACCTCTTTTATATTCAGCCTGAATGTCTGCTTCTAATACTGTTCTAGAGCACAACAATTTACAGGGAATTGAAAAAGCAATTTTCTTTGGACAGCTAGCTATTCTCCCTAATTTTCACCTGCCAAACTCTTTTCTATGAATGTTGACTCAATCAGATAAAACGCGGGCTTTAAAGATGTTTGATTAGCTGCCTGGCTTACCTTTAGCTACTCGCTTTGCATGTAAAATGTCTACATACCCACCATTCTTCACTTTCCACTCTTCACTGACAGAGCTTTCCCAAGAGCTGCACTGAGCACTGTGGACATGACCTAAGACAATAAGCACTTTCATTTATGGACTGCTGACAACTTCTGGTTTATTAAGTGAAATAAGAATTCAGCAATAGCAAAATAATATGTACATTACTTACAATGCACACCTCCATTTTTTATATGTGAGTTCAGTTCTTTGCATCAATTCATCTGAAATCACTACAATAATGACTAAAGAAAAACCTTTACATATTTTGCCTGCTTTACTACCACATACTTCCCAACAAATGAAAGCTGTGTGATATGTCACTTATTTTATAAAATGCAATTCCCATACATTTAAGGATTTTGCCGTCATGAGGTACCCTGAATGGCCTCTTCTTTTGTAAGCAACTCTTATGATCTCAGTGGAATGACTCAATTAAGTAGTCTGTTTAAAATATTAAAATAGATGACTCATAAATTTTTACATGAAGTATAAAAGGAAGCTGAGGATCTTAATACTTCTAGAATGTTGTCAAACTTTTATGGCACTAATTGGAAGAAATATTACCTGCTTGCATTCTTAGCTGGAAGCTATTTTAAAATTCTGGAAAATAATTTTAAGTTTATAGAGTGTGGGCAAGCTGTTAATGTGAAAAGATGAATTTGAACTTGTGTTTATACGATTGTAATTGGACATGTTTTAGACATTGAAAGCAAAGTTTCTATCAGATGAAAGATGAGTTAAAACTAACTAGATAACTGAAGGACCTGAAAAGCTAATAAATTAAAATTTAATTAAATAAAATCAGTGGCACTCAAAGTAATTGTGATCTGCCTAGGAGCTGCTTTGAGTCTGTGGAATATTATATCAATATACGTATTCAAATTGATTTTGTAAAACTGCTATGCATTCATTCAAAGCATTGTCTTACTGCTTCCCTGTGTTTTATGACAGTTAATATACATGTTTTCCTACCCTCTGCATCACTGCTAGTGCTCCAATGTAATGACAGTTTTTATCTTTAGAGTTATTTGTAAAAGAAAGAGAAAATATGTTGCAACTGCCAGTGTAAGCTGATAGAAAATAACTGAGAATTCATAAGAAAATCTCAGAGATTCTATGCAGCTTTCATTTTTTTTTACTTAATCAATAAATAATTCTGATACAGTATTTTGTATCGCAAATGAGAAAAAAATATTACATTCCTGTCATAAGCCTATCTTAAACTCCACTTTTATGGCTTCACTTTGCCTGTATGGAGTAGTATTAAATGCACTAAAGATTAGAAGTCTAGTTGCAAACTTAAATTTGTCAAACATTTGCTAAGTGTTTTACCCCTTGTTCCTGGATCCTGGCTAAGTCCTCCACATCTACTCCAATTTTAATTTCATGTAATTTATTTTTGCTGATTCTTGGTATTTCAGATGAGAGATATCATATTGTCTCTTCACTATTATTCCTCTAATGTCAAAACTGACATACTTTCTGATTTCTTTTTCTTTTTTTTTTTTCACTGACTAATTTTACTGGATTTCTCTGTAGGCATTTCAAACTTTCTGGAGTGTGTACGAATAAGAAAAACCATGGATTTGCAGATGCAATTTCACTATTACCTCGTATATATAATTAATAGGGCTGCTGTTTGACTTTGTATGTTGTAGTAGATTCACTATAAGATCAAATTTCCCACTCCATGTCACCAAAAACACAGGCAGTTTTGTAGTTTGTTCCTTTGTCTCTGTCTCTGTCTCTCTCTCTCTCTCTGCATCTCTCTGGTTAGCTGCAGATCTGTTTAATGGTGTAACTTGCTTAATTTATGCTGAAGTAACTTTGCCATGAACGTGTTGTCTTCATCTCAGTTAATCCAAGACACACGTAAGTATTCTTCCTTCAAATTTAAAGGTCAGATTTTGCATTATTCACTCTGAAAAAAAATCAGATATTGTAACTTTTTAAAGCGAGCGCTGTTTTCAAAGTGTCCTATTTGACATCAATTTCCACATGATCCTATGTGGAACATGCTCTCCTAAAACACTGATATTCAAGAAGACCATAAGATTTATCTGACCTAAAAGAGGGTCTACTAACTCACAGATATCTTGTTAAATTAAATTAAATTCCCTTGATAAGAAGAAGAAAAATTCATTTCTAAAGGTGAATTTTGTCTCTTCCTTAACTAGGCACCTTGAGCAGACCAGCTAAAATTGTTTTGATAATACATCCTTTCAGAGAGTAAAGAGTATTTTCATTATAGATGCTTTTGTTGGAACAAGGCAGTTAGGATTCAAAATGCACACTGAACATGTCAATGTGTATTTCACAGCACCACGTTACTTCTGAAGCAATTCCATATTATCTGTGTCTATATATATATTTTGGGTCATTTTTGCTAAAAAATACTACTGCTTTCATATTGCTGTAGTTAGTGCCAGAATACTTTGACTAGATTTCACTCAGACACTGTTAGGGGATTCTCCTTTTTACTATACATTTTAATCTTATGTTCTTTTTTTAATCAATATTGGTTCTTACTAGAAGCCAACCAATACTGTCCTCCAGCTAAAGTGATTGTGTGAGGGGGAAGCAAAAGGGTAAAAGCTACCAGCTGTACCTGAATCATAACAATACTTCACAAAGCTTTTTGATTTTTTGCTGGAAGTTGAACACAAGTTCAAAAACAAAAACAAAAAAACCAACCAAACAACAACCAAAAAACCCAAATAAAAAAAAATTGCACTTGACTGTCTTGTAAAAAAAAAATATTTTTCAGTAGAGACAGCATCACAATAGCAGTTTATTTCCATGGTATTTCTGTTCCCTCATTATGTCCATTCCATCATTATTGCTTTGAAAACTATAGATATTGGAATAAGGGTGAAAAAGATTAATCTTGTAATGGATGAAAGTGTCAGTTTAGCCCTCCTCTGGTTTCAGGAGTTCTGTGGTGGTATTTTCTTTTTTACCTTTCAGAGGATAATTCTGTGATAAGGTATGCAAAAGACTAATGTTTGGTTTTAGAAGGCTGTTTCAAGAATTACCTGCAAATAATCTACACAAAGTCTGTTGAAATCAAAAAAAACCTCAGAAATTCACAAGAGCCTGAAGTAGGTTTTTGTGATTAGGAATGAAAATATTGGAGTTTTCTCCCTTTTCTTTGTATTTCTTCTATTTCTTCTGTTTGGTGGGTTTTTTGTTTGTTTGGTTTGGGTTTTTTGGGGGGTCTATTGTTTTGTTTTGTTTGTTTGTTTTGGTTGGTTTTTTTGGGGTTTTTTTTTGAGATGCTTAGGTTTTGTTGGTTTTATTTTGCTATGTTCTCTTTTGTTGGGTTTTTTAAGGGAATAGCCTGACTACTAGAATCATATTTCCTAGTCCTTAACACAAGTGCTGTCTGATTAAGGACAATTTTACATGCGCTGTTTTACCAGAAGGCCTAATTTATTTTTCAAAAAACCCCAACACCTAATTTACTGATCTTGTCTGGGATAGAGTTCAACTTCCCCACAGAGGACACTGTGTTGTGTATTTGTGATGAAAACATTTTTGATAACATCAGGATGATTTAGCTACTGCTGGAAAGTTCTTGCACTATGTCAAGGTCTTTCAGCCTGGAGAAGAGAAGGGTCCAGGGAGACCTTTTAACAATACCTAAAGACCTTATTTCAATACCTAAAGGAGGCCTACAAGACAGTTGAAGACAGCTTTTTACAAGGGTATACAGTGACAGAATAAGGTGTGAGGGCTTTAAATTGAAAGAGGGTAGGCTTAGATTGGTGATTAAAAAGAAATTCTTTCTTGGGAGCATGGTGAGATGCTGGAACTGGTTTTCCAGAGAATATGTGAATACCCCATCCCTAGCAGTGTTCAAGGCCAGCTTGGATGGAGCTCTGAGCAGCATGGTCTAGTGGCAGGTGTCCCTACCCATGGTAGGGAAGTTGGAAATAGATGATCTTTAAGATCCCTTTGAAACCAAAGCATTCTATGATTCTAGGATTTTTTCTTGCCTCTCATGATGCCCTGCCAGTGAGTAGACTGGGGAACACACAGCAGGAATCATTTATTCAACTGATCAAAAGGATTTTCCATACCATACAACATTGTGCTCATCATTACAAAATGGAGAAAGAATAAGAAAATGGGGTACCCACTTCATGGTGTTTGTCTTGCTAAGAAACTTCTGTGTGTGATAGAGCCCAACTTTCCTGGAGATGGCCAAACATCTCTGTGGATGGGAAGCAGTGAATGAGTTCCTTGTTTTGCATTGTTTGGGCAGTTTTTTGGTTTATTTATTAACCTGTCTTTATCTTAATCCCCAAGGATTTTTGTTTTAACCCTTCTGATTCTCTTCCCTATTCCACCAGAATGAAAGTGAGTGTCTGGGTGGTGCTGAGTTGCCCACCAAGGTTAAACCATGACAAGTAAAAATATGCAATATGAATTTAAATTAGCTTAAAATTGTCCTCTTTATTTCACTTTGGAATCAAAGGCAATATTTGAAAACAGGTTTTGTCACCAGAAATTAAGCTAAAATTAGGATGGATAATGCAGGACAAGGTTCTACTTCTCTCTTGAACTTTCTTCCCACATAACTTTTCTAAGTGCTTCCTCCTGTTGTGTATTTCTCTTGGAATCTTGTCTATTTTTCAGCTGGGATCTCTTTCCAGTACCAGCACTGAACAGATTGTTACACTGCTACACTGCATTGGCAAAAGATAGCAAGATGTTAAGAGGTCTCTCCTGATAAGAATCCAGAAGGTAGCACAGTTTAGAATAATGGACTACAGAGAAAAAAACCAGAAGTTTTGGAGGCAAATGTATATCTATACCAGGGAAATAAAAATTTTCCACCATTCCAATCATGAGATATTGAATGTGTTTTTGTCTTAATTAAACCTTTAAAAAGATCTACATTAAAATAAAATCTTGTTGTGCTCTATTTAAATATAGTTGCATTAATAATAGTAGAATTCAATTAACAGTCATATGTTTACATTTGAGAGTTGATAAAAATTGATGAACCAAAATTAGCACATACTTTGGTTTGTGCTGATTTGGTTTATAAATGATATACTCTAGTTACAAAGTTGGTTTTATGAAGAGTGTTAGAGAGAACCTTAAGATTATGATCTAGATATCAGTTGTATTCAAATTTTTCAATAATATTGTGTTTCTCCAATTGCTACTGGATGAGAAGTAGAGTATACCTCTAGAGATTTCGAGGAAGAAGTATGGGTATTGAATATTACGAATATGCATCAGAACACACAGATAATTTGTCCCTTTGGAGAACCTTCTAGGGTTCTGGTCTGACGGCCAGCTGGACCAATCTGGTTGAATTTAAGAGTTTCCAAAGAAGCATATGAAAATATTTAGAACTGTCTAAAGAAGAATCAGGTTAAGTTGTGGATGTCCCATCCTTAAAGTGTTCAAGGCAAGGTTGGATGGGGCTCTGAGCAATCTGGTCTATTGAAAGGTGTTCCTGCCTATGGCAGCAAGATTGGAACTTGATGATCTCTAAGGTCACGTCCAACCCAGGCCATTCTGTGATTTTGTGGTTCTATGATGCTATGAAGATCTAGAAAATATGTTTAATATACACTTACCTGAGATAACTTCTCAGGAACTCTCAGGGAATAAAGCCACCCTGAAAGATAACTCTGGGTGAAAATGGACTCTCTTATATTTTGGTAGTACCTGAGAGTCATCTTATCTTATGGTTAGTGTTTACCATAAATCAGATTAAGTCTGCTGTCAGAGTTCATGCTTCTGTCCTTATCCACAAAAGGAACCTCTGAGCGACTGACCAAAACCCTAGTGTCTACACCAAAAATTCCTAACTTTAGTTGAAACAAATCTTCAAAGACTAAAGTCAAGTTATTTAAATTCCTGTACCTCACACAGTGGGAAAGTCCTCTTGCGGTAATTGTATAGAACTTCAAACCGACAAAATGTTTCTGAAACAGAAAATAAATACACTTTAAAATTATTAAATTCTAACCACTGTGTTCTTATTTTCTTCTAATGTTGATGGTAGTGCATTTTTCAGGGCAAATTTATTATTTTGAATTTCAAAGAAGTGCTGCAGAAAGTGAGGAAAATTAACAATTAATAGTCAGGTGGTGTTTCTGCTACTGAAGAAATTTTAACAAAGCTGAAGTAGATACAAGAGGGCTGCCCTCAAGAAACTTTTGTATTTGTTTTATACATTTGAATCATGACTCACTGCAAGGACAAAGTTGATAAATATCAAGGTTGTGGGTGAAAAGTTGAGACATTAATTATATATTCTAGCCAATTTTATTGTAGTCTAAAAGGTGGTAGGTGGTGTTCTGCCCTAGTGTTTTTCAGTTGAGAGTTTTATACCAAGTTTCTCTTTCCACAAGCCTGCACTCCCTCAGTAAGCTTTATTTATTTAGAATACCACATGAAATTAATTAGTTTTTCCACCTTACCGACTTAGAGATTATGCTGGTAAAATTTTCTAATTGTAAGAAGAAACCCTTGGTGTCTTATCAATCTCTGCTTTTGCTGCCAAGGCAACAAGCAGAAGACTTGGAGTTGGCAGCATGATTACATCAGCTCATATAAAAAAACTGCTATATCAAGAGCAAATAAACATGGTTGTATTCTGCCTTGTATGCGGTGAATAACTACATTAAATCAATCCCAACTGTCTGTCAAAGTCAAATTTATTAAAGCACAACACTGAAACTGAACTGAATTTTGAAATCAATATGACTGATAGCTAACAGCATGAGGTTTGCACCTGCATTTACATTTTGAAAGACTGACCTTTTCCATCGTCTTTGATTTTTCTTTAATGGGCACCCTTCCGAAACTTGGAAAGTAAGAATGAATGGCTTCTTAACATTATAGAAGCAATACAAACACTATGATGTTTCTTCCAGAATTATATAAAGCATAAATGAAAGAAGAAACATAGAAAAACAGAAATATACCCTCCATTTCTCAACCTTTCAGCTACATAAAAAAGGCCCATTAAGGCAGAGTAAGTGAAATACACAAGGGCAGCTGCTGCTACGGGAGAACTTCATTGCAAATATACAGTAAGTCAGAGACATTTCATTTTTATTAATTTAAAAATATATCCAGAAACCCTGCCAGATCAATCAAACTGACTCTCTAACCCATGACTTCCAAGCAACTCTACCTTGTTGGCTCCAAAATGCTGTAAAATAATTTGACTAAGAGCAAGCTTCCCTTCAGTGCTTGAATATTTAACAGAAGGAACGTTTTCAGAGCTTGGAAAAGATTAGCTTTTAAAAAAATTTAAAAGCTTCTGTCTTTTTTTTTTTTAACATTTTTGAAAATATCATCTACTCAAAGTAGAATTGTGTGATTTTATTAGATTTTTTTCTCCCCATAGATTATACTATTGTGGAGTTCTGAAGAAAAGAATGATCTCAAGTCACCTATGTCTCTTTATTAAGCATGAGGAAAAGTTTCCATGAGCAGTAACAACTCATGGAAAGCAAAAAATAAAATCTCCCATGATTAAGAAAGGGATACAAGCCTGGACCTTGTGATGATGTAGCTACAGGACATTATATTTTATATAGTTTTATAACCACATTCAGGAATTTTTGCACCAAGACACATTCCTGCTCCTGCAGTACAGTTGTCAACACTTCCTATTGAAATACTGTGGCTGCTAAATGTACATCCAACTAAAACTTTTCAGATAGAAAAAACACCAGTGTAAAAATAATTTAGAATAACTAGATTGCTAATATGTCTCTCAGAAAATTACTGAACATATGCTAATTGAATTTTTAAAATTGAAAATAAAATAATAGTTCTTACTGTCATCTTGGACTTTACTTTCCATATAACAAAGTTTACCAATATTATCAAGGCTTATTGACAAAATATTTATTTAAGTTTTTAATTTGTTTAACTATGAATCTAACATACAAGAAATAACGTGTAGTTTGTTTCAAATTGCATAAAAATATGGTGTTCTGGTATTGAAGTAGCTAAATTGGGGAGTATAAAGAAAAAAATATAAAAATAATCCCACATTTATTAAATCCCAACAGAAATCTTCTAAACAGAATTTTTATAATATTAAGCAAAAGACATTTGTCCTTTCTGTTATTATATATTTTTTTTCCTAAAACAAGTTAACTAATGACCATACACCAAAGAAAATTTAAACTTATCATAAAAACAGAAATAAAATAGCAACTTTTTCAGCATTTTCATTCATAAATCCCTACTACAAATGATTAATACTTAGGGGGAAAAAATTAATTGAACCTAGACAGCAAACTAAAAATACCATACATAAGAATTTTGCAACTTTGTAAATGGTTCCAGGTGGTCAGGTGGTCCTGCATGAACAAGGGAACTGGACAAGTTTCCCCCCCCCAGCATCTCTTCCAACCTCTGACAACCTGTTATTCTGTGATTCTGGTGGATCTAGTATCTTTGTTATATCGATAAAACTTTTTTTTTTCTTTTAAGTTGGCTGTCGCTATTCACTGAGGGAAAACAAATAATTCCATGTCATCTGGGTAAGGACTACATCATGTATAAAAGAAAATTATACTGATTTTATAAGAGTAATTCAGAAGCTGGCAGTGGGTTAAGCTACAGTTGAGCAATTCTGAATATAGATATAAATCAAATGCTGCTAAGACACAATTTATAAATAAAAGATTATATACGCCAAGTATATTATACACTGTGAACAGTTTGCCCAGTTCCTTCTACAAGTGAGTCTAAGCTGCTGTTTAGCAGTCTAGGACTCTAAGCTCCTCCTGGAGAGTGTCTACACGCAAAATAGCATCATTGCTAAAATAAAGCTTTTAAATTCCAAATGTGGCAACTTCACTTCTTTTCTCAGAGGAGGCAAGAAGGGCTTCTAAATATCAAATACATACATGATGACTAATGCTACATATTGGTATAATACTAAATATGATACCAATATGTATATTATACCAATATGCATGTTGGTATAATACTGTATTCAAATGTTATGTTGAATACAACATAACACAGAATAGCAAAAAACAATATATTCTTATCCATCTGTTGAAAGTAATTCATTATTTTTATAATTTCACAGTACTCCTGTAGATGCTTCACACAAAATATGAAAGAAGAAGTAATGCTTTTCTTGGATACTAAAATATCAGAGGTTAGGACAGTAATATGTAATTAAGCACATGTTCTGAAAAATTTTGAGTACTTTATGCTTGGAGAGTTTCTAGGGGAGTAATATATTTCTCCTCCATCAAAGCATCCCCACCAACCTTCTTCCTCTCTAGAGAAGGACTTGAATTGCTACAAATATCCATCTGTTGCAATGTACTTTTCTCCCCACAATGGCTGTCAGGGGGCTGACAAAGTCACCATGTTCCTGATCAAATCCTACACAGCTGTGGGTGGTAGGATACAGCCAGTTCACACCGCTGCAGCCTCCATGCTGTGGGGTCTGTGGGACTGCACATTCAGAAAAGATTAAAGGGTAGGTACTACTCCCCTCATCCACTTACTGCCACTTGTTTTCACCACTCCCTGTGATGGCAGTAGTCTGGCCACAAACGGTAGTGGAAAAGATGGTAATAGGCACATGTCAAACAGCAGAGATGCAGGTAAATGGCTGGTCATTTTTGTTGTAAGTGGACAAACAACTGAAATTCTGCTTTTACATTGTAATTTCAGTACAATTTTGCTACATTTAGTGTGCATTTTAGGTTATGAAGGGGAGGTGACAGTGACTGAAAATTCAAGAGTTTTCAGAATGAGGTAACAATTGAATAAGCAGAACTGTTTATAAAGCAGTGAAGTATAGTGAGTAAATGGAAGTGGGGGACAAAATAGGCCTAGAATCCCAACTTTCAGTGTGCTGGAAAGAGTGTGTTGGAAAAGGGAATGGGAGTATATCATGCAAGACTGAAAGACAAACAGAAGTTTCCTGTAACATTTTTTTTATCTGTCAATGCACATTTTCTTCTACTATTCAGCCTTTATGATCTTAGATTTCTTTTCTGAGCCGCTCTGTTTCATAGGTTTCCAGAGATAAAACTTTGGCAGAAAATCCACTGGTATTTAGGACCACTGCTCAGGGGAAATGTATTGCTAAATAAGTCCTGCCATCTAAAGTATTTAGACATCTAGTTCATTCATTTTGATAACAGGTAGCCATCCAAGGGTTCAAGTTTGTGTATGTCAACAAATATTGTTTCAAGCGTGGTTTCACTAGGATAAGTGCCACCATACAAAGTTTTTTATTACTGTAGTTGTAATGGTTAAAAAAAAATTGCAGCATCCAACAGAGTCATAGAAGTAAAATCTTATAAGTCCAGACCAAGCCCTTGCTTATAGGAAACTAAGATGGAAGATTATGTCTCCCTTGAAAGCACTGTGTAAATTTACAGCGGTAGATAAATGATGCAACTGGAAAAGTATTTTTTTCATAGATTTCTCGGAGAGTAATGTAGGCTGGCTGTGAAAGCAGTACTTTTAGAGCCTGAGAAGCTCATAAAGGGAGATGGTGGAGCTATAGGCCATTAATATAAGCAAGTAAGCATTGAGTGAAATGTGATGCAAATGAAATATGAGTTGACTAGGAAGGCTTTAAGCTGATGTAATAACATAGATTTTGTGTAAAAGTAGGAACATGCTTTTGGGCTTACCAACTTATTTTTCTCTTTTATTATTTTTTCCATCTGGTTTACCCTTCTATCAAAATAAATTAAAGAAAAAAAAAAAGCAAAATAGAAAGAAACAGAAAAAACAAAGAAATATGGATGTTAGTGCCCAAGTGCAAGCAGTGAACTAAAAAAAGAAAATGCCTTGAAATTTAGCTTCTCAGCAGATTCTAATGCTGTAGCCATTTGAACTGTATGTTCAGAAATGCTGTCACTCTCTATAGTGCCAATGCATCATAAAAAGACAGGTGTTTGAAGTCAATCAGACACTACTTTTCACCAAAGAAATCAGAAGATCTGCCTTTTTTGATATTCTCTCCTAAAGAAAGTTCACCAGTATTATAGTAGTCTTAATATCTTCATGTCATTAGTCAGAGGAGATTGGAGGGATGTGTGAATTCTCAGATGGGAAATTATATTATACTTTTAAACTAAATATTCACAAATACTAACTGTCTGCAGAATTGGATGGTTATGCAAAATTTAATAAATTGGAGATTTATTTATAATTTATAATTGGAGATTTATCTATTTATAATCTGGATTATTTTCCAGAATTTAGTCTATGGAGATGCAGTTTTTTCAATTTGCATTCAAATGCTCTTTTGATAACCTCAAAAGGCAGTTGAAAATATTCTCCATTCTTCTTTAGCAGAAATACACTTATGTTGTAGGTGAATCTACGACTACACAAAAATCTGTCTAGAGAGCAGCTATCCAGAAAGGAGTAAGTTGCACTGCATGTGAGGAAAATAAAATGAAGAAAATTGTTGTTGTTCAAAAAGAGGTAAAAAAATCACTAAGAGAAACAAAATATTAGTTTGAGGAAAAAAAAACAGATAAAAGATGGAAAAAAACTTTGAAGAAATGTTCTATAATGTGATGCAAATATAGTTTTCACAGCAACCACAATTGGCACATTGCATCATCTTTAGTAGTCTTGCTGACCAATATTTACTATGTGCTCCATGAAAGTGCATTTAATTATATGAATGCTGTAATGAAACTAGATTTGAAATAGATACTTGCCAAATACTGCACATAATGTTACTCAGAAATATTTTTTATTCTGATAAACTTTGAGAAGTGGTAGAGATTGTACTGGCTGTTGGGCATTCGCCCATCAATTACCTTTTTTTCTTTAAAATCTGTAATAAAATTAAAGCACCATAAATTATCTACAGTCGATTTCCAGTTAAGATCATGTAGCAATTTTTGGTTAAATGACATTTAATGTTCTTACCGAGAGAAGTGCTATTGAAAAATAAATTTTTCACAATTTCCCAATAAGATACTTTGTTACATATTTTTCCTCAATATTTAATTTCAAATACCATACATGCAATCATATGAATGGATTAAATTAGATTTATATATGCTTTAGTAGGATTTGATATGAATTTTACCTGAACTTTAAACTATCTAAAAGTACAATAGAAAAAAAAATTGAATTTAATCTAAGAGCAAAATAGTCTTGACTTTATTATCATACCTCCTAGCTATGAAAAATGGCTTTTGTTTTCAGCTCTTGAGTATTTTTTTCTCTGTCTTTTGAGTCTGATGCTTGCTACCTCCTGTAACCTGGAAAGAAATAATACATCCCTTTACTTGCTTCTTGCTGCTTTGAATTTCTATAGCTTTCTCTGCTTCCTGTACCTAGAACTTGAGACCCATCCCTGCAATAACTGAAAGTTAATTAGCGCTTTGTTATGAAATCTTACTGTAGTCCATTATTTGACACTGAGAATTTCAGATATTATGAGTGCTTTCTTCACTCTACGAAAATAGAATTTGACACTAGGTACGTATATTTAAAATTCTCAAGGTATAACTTTTAGGACCAAACCCAAAGTACTGCAAAGGTTTCTTTAAAAAAAGAAACATAACTTTTTGACACATGTCAAAGAACGATCAGGATACTAATATAATTTTGCTGAATGTGTACCTCCTTTATGTATAAAAATATTATAAATTGAGTCATTGTAAATGGCAACTTCAGCCACCAAACCTCAAGAAGATTCCAATTTATCATCTCAAGTCTCTGAGGAAGAGAAGCATATTGCACCTATTTAGCTGGTAAGTGCACCACTTGTGATGTGACATGATGTTGAACTTCAACACATGTAGACAGTGTTCCACAAAGTGCTCACAGGCTTAAAAACATTTCTATCCAATTTAAAAAGACAGTGTGTTTACTATGTTGTATCCAAAACTACACAGTTACTTTTGATATTTCATAGTCTTCTTTCTCGTTAATATGGACGGCTGTGAAAGATGTTATTATTCTCTCTATTTTCTGAGGTTATTATGATAAATCATGAAATCTGCCTTTAGTAATTTCTTAATATCTACTCTGTGCCGCTTCTGAGCCAAATCAGCCTCTTCTGTACCTTCCTAAAAGTTTCTGTATGGTTAGTACATTACATTTTGTCAAGGGAAGGTCTCTTTCATTTAAAAGTAACTATTTAATTTACATTTATATAGTTCTATTCAAATCAGATGACCTCTAATGAAAAATTCAGAATTCTATGAATAACAAATTTTTCTGCTGAACATTTTGCAGAAGGGAAATATTTTCAATTATTTGCTTTTAGTTTTTAAATAGTTGACTTCACATTTTCTGTCTTTACTTTTTACTCAGTAAGTATAATCCAGTAAGCCAGAAAAGAAAAACAGTATGTGCAGGTTTCCCTAAAAGCATCTTTCTAATAGAATGACCTGCTCACCTATACTGGGAAAGTTTCAATGGTCTTTTTGAAATGTACAATTAAACACCTGCTATTGTTTGCAAGACAAATGCCAAATGCTTCAACGGTAATATTCCTACTGTTATGCTTTTCCAATGAGATGGGAAAATGAAGAGGGTAGAATCCATTTAAAAGTATAAAAAGTTTCTGTAATATTTTTCAGAATAACAAAGAGAATCTCCTTCTCAAATAACTTTAATTTAATTTTATCATCTGAAAAGTAAAGGAGCAATCTTGCCTTCATAAGAGGTATAGTACTTGGAAAATTGACTTCAAGAGAACCCATGATATTTTTAGCATACTGAGGAAATGCAGTTAATACCTAACTGAAGATATTCTGCCTGCTTAAATTAAACAGTCATTGACAAGAGGGTTTGATTATAGGAATTCATTTTTAAAAATCAGATAGGAGTCTCATTTTAAAAGCTTTTTAATTTTAAATTAGGCAAATATTTTTTAAAAAATATTGCAGGTCCGACCATACTTTTTAAGAAATTAAATTAGTTAAAGAAATTGCTAAATTATTTATAGCCATCAATGGGTTGCACTTATCTTGAGAATTTTGATAGCATTTTAGTGTACATTCAAACACTGAAATTATTTTAAAGTGGAATCATGTAAAAATTATTATTAATTATTTAGTCATGCCATTTTTTCCTATTAGAATGAAAAAATTCTAAAATACAGTAAGTGGTTAGTACTGCAAAAACACCTTAAATATTTTTTTACTTTGTAAAGTAGAGAGAAATTTGTAATTGTACTTTTTTCAACTAGAGTGATATAACTGAACCATAATTTCCACTGCTTTATTGGCCTATACTCTCTTCTGCTATTCAAATTGATTTAGATTCTGCCTTGTCTAAAAGAGACTCTAAGCAGTTCTAGACAAGACATCAGACTTTGAAAATACACTGGGAATATGAAGAACACCTGGGGATATCTTCCTATATGTCTATCTGAGCTGGTGTGTATCAGTGTTCTCAAATCTTTCCCTACCAAATAGTAGGAAACTTTTGTCCACCTTCCAAGGGTTAGTAGGGTTATGTTTAACTTGGGCATTATAACAAATGTAAGACTGTTGGCTCAAAATACGTAAGATAGATGATGGGGTTGCCTATAGAGGCACTTAAAAGATGCTGGCATGTGGCGTGTGTCCAGTGTGCAATATAGAATCACTATGATATAACCATCTCTCTCCTTTACTTACACACACAGGTTAGTGACCCTGTGATACAGTTTCATGAGGGATAGATAGGAAGGATGCAGGGGAATACCTGATCGCATGCCTGACTCCAGGTAGCATCTTTTTCAATGTGAGCCATTTGGTGGATGTGCATCATCGGGAAATTTCTGTGTGCATGGTCCAGAAATGGAGCACTATGTCACAGAGAAATGGGGATCAAGGTAAGTCACCATCAGGTGCTATGGGGCCTGAGTCTACTCCCAAAACCAATCCAAATCCTAGACCTACAAGTACAATATTTTTTGGCGGAGCTTCTAGGTACTATGCTGGAGCTCCAGTCTTTTTGAAAAGCTTATCAAAAGCCAAAGAACAATGATTTTCAGTATCACATTTTTGGAAAGACTGTTAAAAATCTTGGAAAGGTAAAATCATAGGCTATTTGGAGCAGTGTTGAACAAAACAGAAACTAAAAGCTGGAACAGAGAAAAGTATCTTTGTTGTATTAGCTATTTGTTGACCACGCACAATGAGAGCCTAAGAATCTCCATCTCTAGAAAAAAAATGCAGTGATTCTATCAAAAAACAATGCAATAAAACCTCATTGGCTTTTAAATAGGGAATTACAGAAAAAAAAAGGAAATTTGCATAGATTCTTTTGTAGCTGAAACTGTAATGTTAATATCAATTGCCTACTTCAGAAAAACTTGGCAAACATCTGCAAGAAACCTTACATCTGTTAATAAGTCAATTGCCCTCTCCAGGAATGGCTACTCAAATCCACAAATTAACCCATTATGAGGTTTCTGAAACTTGGTATGGGAGCATTTGGGATGATAGTGAAGAAAAATTTTTTGTGGCCTCTGCCCCTCTCCTTTATACTTTCCCTTTACAACCATTAATTTATATTGAAGCTGGTAACAGGAGCAGAAGGAAATTCATAAGGCAGTATGCACAATTCTCTGTTCTCCTTCAAAATTAGTGAAATTGCAAGTTTTCCAGGCATTCGGAGGAATCTGAGATGGAATATGTGTGGCAAGTCTCCCTGACCAGCCATTGGATTTCATGTAATGAGGAAGAAGCAGGAGGTTACTGGGGTCTTGGCATGTTTTACCCACAAGGCCCAGAGATCATGGTTATTCTTTAGCTGGTGGTTGGTATACCAGGCAGGAGGAATATATCTGCAGGACAAGGGAGACCTGCGGGTAATTAAAGCTACTGGATTCTCAGATCTCACAGATTCTGTGCAGAAAGCAGCTTTCACTCAGGCTGTGTATGAGAGGAGTAGGTTTTCAGGGTCTCTTATATTAGCACCTATAAATCCAGTCAGATTAACCCTTCTTATTCAGGATCTTCCAGAGAGTCCCAAGACTTTTGTAGCAAACTTTTCAACTGAAGTATGGGAGGTTCACCACCAAAACACCACAGCTCCTAAGCAGCAAGAGGGATGTGTGTAGCAAATGGATGTAGCTGCCTGGAGTGGATTTGTACAGGAATTAGTGAGTTATGGGTGCTGGGTGGGATGGGTTGGATTGTTAATGTTAAAGCTCCTGAGCAACCCGCAGCAAAATTTTCTGTCTGGCTTTCAGAGGAAAAATGGTATATTAAGGTTGAAATACTTGTGGGGGCTGCCCATCCAAGCCTTTTAGGATTTAATTTACTTTGTGGGCAAACTGGGAAACACCCAAATGGAACTTTATGGTGTGAGAGGCATTAGGTTGCCAGGGATACAAATAGAATGTGAAGGAACGTGAGACATTTTTTATAAATCTATCAGAGACATCAATACCATTATCTTCTACTAAAGTTACTAAAATAAAACAGTAACGTCTGCCAATAGCAGCGTTTACAGGGACTGACAAAGTGTTGACAGATTGGGAAAAAAAAGAACCGTCATTAAAAGGACTCATCCATCTTATAATTTACCAGTGTGATCAGTAAAAAGCCAACTGGGCAGTGGCATTTTACAGTTGATTACCAACAATTAAATACTAATGCGCCTTTAACTGCTGCAGTTCTAAATACTGCTGAGACAGTGACACTGATACAGGGAGCTGCTCATACTTGGATGCTTGCTCTAGATTTTAAGGACATATTTTTCATGAGTCCTTTATTTGAACAAGATGAAGTGTAGTTTACATTTACACAGTGAGAAATCTGATATGCCTTTAACCGACTTCCTCAGAGGTGCAAACATTCACTCATGATTGATCATTGCTGCACTTGCTGCATTTTTGCTGTTGGTCTCACTCACATCAAATGTGAAACTACCAACATATAGATGATATTCTAAACAGAGGAGATTCCTGCAAAAAGGTAAGGGAAATAATAGAAGCAGTATGGGAAGCATTAAATGAAGCAGAATTTGAAATTCCACCTGAAATATGTCAAAGAGTAAGTAAAAAAGTAACATTTGGGGGTATTTGGTGGATAGCAGGGAGCACAGTAGTTCCTCTAGATGATTTAAGAAAAATAGAATGAATACAGATGCTCCAACCTAAGAAAGAATTATAACAATTAGTGAGGACTTTATTGGAAAAAACATATACCTGGGTTTTCTGTCATTACTCAGCCCCATTAGGTCACACTGGCAAAGAAGCACTTTATTTTACTGCACAGGGCAAAGGCTGGCCCCTAAACAGGGAAAGTTGTGAAACTATTTTTGAAGAAGGCCCTCAGTGTAGAATAAAATTACGTTAGATCACCATGCTAAAGTCAACCTCACAAAACAGTAAAGGAAAAACCTTGTAGACTACCTGGCAAATTGATTTTATCAAGTCACTCAGACCCTCTACAAGATACTGATACATCCTCACAGATGTAGAAGTAGTCTCTGGGCAACCCATGGCAACTAAAAGTCAAAAGGCTTATCTTGGTTATCAAGGTTGATGCTACTCCTTCCTAATATGATACAAATTTATAGTGGGTCACATTTCTCATATAAGGAGGTACAAGAATGGGCCCAGCTGGAAGGAATTTAATGTGTATTCTATGTTCCATATTGCTGTGAGAAAAATGTAATCACAGAAAAGGTTAATTACTTATTGAAAAAGAGCCTTAAGCCACGCATCACCTGGTAGGACACTTAACTTTCCAGGGTACCTTACCAACTAAATATCTGGTATGGGCCCACTAAGTATTCTTTGTAAAACCTGAGTCATGTGTTCCGCCTTCCATTGAAGGAAAACATCCTATAGCATTGCAGCCAGCCTATTATGGTAGATTTACCACAAATCAGAACTGTGCCTATGACTCTAAACCTCATGGACCACTTGGGAATCTACTTGGGCAGTGGTACAAAGCACAGAATTAGTACATGGCGGATTTCTCCTTCTTTTTAATGGAGGATCAGTTTGGTCAAACGCCTCTGAGACTTGTATTATCTACTTTCTCAGGAATGATACTAGAAATTATGCCAACACATCTCCTCTGAAGATCAAGTTGGCCACTGAAGGACTGCTCATCCTTCTCATAGAAGAAATCTGTACCAGAATGAACCAAATTGGGCACATAAATCAACAAGCCCAATCCAGAGTGTGAAACCCTAACTTTGTTTACCTATAATGATAGCTATGGTACAGATCATCACCACTCTAAATCCCAAATGCATTTATATTAAAATTGCTAATGAAGCAAGGTGTAATTGCACAAATTTAGGATCTCTGCCTAATAACATGTATTTGACAGAGGGAAATACCATAATATGTGAAACACAATCTCTAAGCATCAGGGAAATTAGTTTCCAAGGTACCTCCTTCAGAGGTGGAATAGATGTTACAAGGCCAGCAGTTGTTCAGTGAGGATTACAGTGAGTATGGAAACTGCATCTAGAGGTATGATGAGTCCACAGTTATAACTGTGATGATGTATATTGTCACAGGAAAACTTAAACCTTCAAAACCCTCAAATCCATCCCACTACCTCCAAGGCTCTTGATAAGACTCTTTGAATCTCATCTCCACAGATTTCTAAAATTAGACCCTTGTCCATCAAATATAAAAGCCAGCAACAAGTGATATTTAATATTTCATTGTCCTTTAAATGAATGGAATTATCAGTGCAGATTAAAATGCAACATCCTATGCAAGGTGGTTATTAGGGTTGCATGGACAGACCCTCACCTCTCCAAAACTATCAAGGAGTTATGTGACTAGTATCCTGGGGATAAGATTACAAATATTAAAGTTGCATGAATGCTGAAGTCCTAGTAAAAAAAAATATTACAGGGATAAAGATCCATCAGCCTTGTGACTGATTACTTAGCATGAATTTAAAAAAATACATATTATGATGGAGAAGATTAGTAAACTAAAATAGCACATCAGTAAGTCTTTTTCTTATCCTGAAATAAAAAAAAATAGAATCATTAATAGTTACAAAACCAAATTTTTACACAAAGAATTTAGCTTAACATAAATGACAAAAATCCTCCTAAGTAAAGATGATTGCTGATGTTTTGCCATTGTGTGAGTGGCATGTGGTGCAGAAGTAATTTAATGTGCAATTCTTCTCAGCAGTAAGTTATACTTGACATGACATTTACTACATCAGAAAACATAAACAAGGAAAAAGAAAAAAAGTTAAAAAAAGCAAATAATTCCACTTAGATAGTTTCTACTGTGATTTTTACTAATTATCCACAATACATTTGTTACCTGTGAAAGAGAAGAAAATCTTTGCAGTCTGGGAGGCTTAAAGAGTACTTAGACAGCATTTAATTGAAAATATTATACGAAAGCACTCATACAATGATGGATGTTTCACCTCAGAGAACTCATGATTCTGGGATATTTTTACAGCTCTGAAACAAACATTTTGTCACCTTTCATTTTGTGGGATTCAGGAAGAAGCTGAAGATTGTAATGCTTCCTAGAATATCTCAGTAAGAGCTTTTTTAAATTAGAATTCTTATCACTATTGTAAAGTCACTGCATTTAATTATTGTTGATGATGATAATGATTAGGAAAGAAAGATTCATATGTTTGTTTTTCATAAAAGCAATCTGAACTAATGCCTATGAAAGCCCACATACACATGCAAGCATCAACATACAAGATGACCTGGAAGTTCAAAACATAAATTTTTAAAGTATTGGGATACAGGTTTGATTTCAAAGTATGTAGTAAAAAATGAACTCAAATTGTGTACAGTGTATATCATATTGAAGCAGAGACTGAGCAAAATTAATTTTTGGACTTGAATTTCTCCTTTGCAAGAAGGTATAACTGTAGAAGGATGACTACAGCATGACATCAGAAACTCCTTCCTTTAGGCTCAAGACTGGTTGAGGTTTGCATCCAGTGTGGTGAAGTTATCTCATAAAAGCCACTATGTATTCCAGAGAGAACACTGTGAATAATCAAAAACTGCAGGGCAACCCTGTCAAAGCTGTGTTTTAATAGATAGAAATCCCATGGAGTAAAAATATTGGTAATAAGGGTAAAATTCAGATATGGTCACAGAGAGTAGAGGGCCTGACTGGTGTAACATTTGAGATATCCAGTGATGACGAAGAGAGGATGAGGGATATAACTCAGCTGTGTTTGGCTGGATTACATCAGAGTATCTTAAAAGGCACCAGGTGGCTCCCTTTAGGAAACCAAGTAGATGCATAGCTGTTCACATGATTTCCTCTAACGGTCAACAGAAATTTTTTCAATAGCATCAGTGGATGTTTATTCAGCTTAAACTTAGGTGTCTATGGCTATTCAAATTTTTAATAAACCTCGAGTTAATTATGATGACACAAAATCCACTGGAGTCCACTCTCTGTTTGAAACAATGTCATGCTTTCAAAATGAAAGTAGATAATGGTATGAACTGACATGAGTTAGGATCCTACCTGGAGTACTGGACAGCGCTGGGGTCCCCAGCACAGGAAGGACATAGACTGTTGGAGCAAGTCCAGAGGAAGGCCATGAACCCTTTATTATTATTATTATGATTAGTAGTAGTAGTAGTAGTAGTAGTAGTAGTAGTAGTAGTAGTATCATCCACTTGGATGACTAAAATAATATTTTCATTTCTGCCCAGAAAAATGTGAAAAATAGCAATTTTTTTTTCTGAACTGCGCTAAATGGCTTTAGTTTCAATCCAATACTGACCCCCATTTGTCTGTACTAGACGTTGCTTTACCAGATTTCCAGTTTTGATTGTATTGTACCATTTATTCTATCTTTTAGATCAAAATTTCAGGTTAACTGGTTATCGGATAGAGTACAATAGTATTTTATCTACACAAAATATTCATCTGCATTGCTGGAGTCCCTAAATGTGGAACTTGTGGAAGATATCATGTATCTGGGAGTTTGTCACATGTAGAAGATAGATTTGGCTTGAGAAATCCAAAAGAGAACATTAAACATCTCCAAACAAAGAAAATTCCATAGTGAAAGAAGAAACATATTTAAATTCTTTTCCAGCATTTGACTTATCACTGCACAGATAAAGTCTTTTTATAGAATTTCTATCTTTGTATCTTAAATTCTTTTCTTTAAAAAATATAAATGTGTCATGAAGATCTGTGAGCTCAGTTTTGATTGAACCAAGAAATATTGTTTTGAAATATAAAAAAAAAAGTTCTATTTTGAAAATCACTTTGTTTTTATTTTTTCTTCATAATAATCACAAAATTCAAACTACCTATGACCTAGTACAAGCATTTTTAAATTAAGTGAATTTTTCTGTATATATAAGTTGCATCACTGTCATGATTTCACTAGGAATTGAACATGGCAATCTAACAAAGAAAAAAAGATTTAGCTTACTACCAAAAATAAAAATGAAAAAAATATAACATTATTATAGGGCAAATTTAACTTCTAGTACAATTATTGTCCTGATGCAACTATTTTCATTAAAAATCTTAAGAAAATAAATTAAAACAGAACAGCATAGCACATCAGGTACAAAATAACATTGACATACTGAGCAGGGAAAAACTTAAAATAGTTAGTTATTTTAGGCAATAAAAATCTGAAAATGATCCTACTAATACAGAGAAAACCAAATTATTGTTAAACCTAAGAAATAAAAATTGGTATTCTTAAAGTCAGCAGTAGGAAATATTTTGGAGGAAAGAAGCTTAGAGTTCTACAGACATAATGTTTTCTCAAAAAATACTAATTACACAATTAATGATGGGAATATTAAAGTAGCACTACAGGGGGATTAGAAGTCATGCTGAACTTCAACATAGAGGTCTCATCTCTGTTCATAATACAGCACTAAAACTTACTGATATCAACTAGGAATCAACAAGGCATCTCTGTGAGATCACTGTGTTCCTGTCACGCATTCTGATACTATCAGTTTCAGTCAATTTTTTGTTCCCTTTTAAAAAAGATAAAAAGTAATTGTATGGTCTTGGAATTAAATTTTCTATCAAAATAAACAGAAGAACTTCTGTGTTTTCCCAATCTTCTTGAATAGTGTTATCACAGGCAGCAATCATGCTCATTTTCATTGTTATTAGCAATGTTATGTGGAATATATTCACACCTTTTCTAATTCATTTATTTCAGTAAGGCACTTTGATAGTGCTATCTGTTATCTCTAAAGGTGAACATATCTCATTTCTCATGGGGCTTTTCCAATCATTGCAGTTGTTAATAGTATTTTGGGGTGTTTTTTTAGTCAGTTAGTTTAGTGAACTTCTTTCCCTTTGGACACTCATTTTTCTTCCTTAGTTTTTCATCAGGGACTTTGATGAATGTCAAGACAGAAAAGAAAAATAAACCAATGGCATATAGTCTGCTTCTTTACAGATTAGGTATGAACAAGAGCATGCATTCAAACACCACTGTAAGAGAGAGGGTCCATTTTATTATTTAATATATTTAATAAGGTGTCCTGTCCTTCCTCTTTGTCATTCATGTATTTATATAAAAAACAGTTATTAGTGTAAGTGCGAAATTAACTAATCTGTAGTTCCCTAAGCCCTCAAGTTATTAATTTTTGTAAGATTAGTTGTAAATTGCTTCAGAATGTGAACAATTGAGCCATCTTTTCATTTATTCATAAATATGCTTGACTTTGAATTTGCATTTGTTTTTCAACATGCATTTATCAAACACATGTTTTCTTTTTTTGTTTGATTTCTTTTTTCTTTTTTTTTTTGTAGAGAAAATTCTCTTTTCTACTACCTCAATATTTGGCTTAATCATGTATGTATTTCTTTCATTTTGATTTCAGAATGTATTTTTATTCTGCTCTTATTTCTCATATCATACATAATTTAGAAAACTATTTTCATTTAGTATCATTCTATTCTGATAGTTCAGTGATGACACTGACTCATTATTTCTTTCTGCTCATTACAGAAGTTTATATTTTTCTTCTCCACCTTTGCATCCACTGATGAATGGTTTGAGTGCTTTTTGACAAAGTTCTGTTTTAGTTTCTAGTCAGTATAGAAAGGTTTTGTTATACTGGAAATCATTCTCAAGGGCAAAGATTTCGACTCTTACCTTGAGAAGATCAAAACCAGATATGTCTTCCATTGGAGAAGTCCAATCCATCAAGCATGCAAACTGAACTTGTTATAGCAAAAGTCATGTTCTACCTGGTCAGAGTAAAACAGCGGTGCAAGATAGTCACATGCCTACATAAACCTTCTCTCATTGTGACAAAAGGATGAAAAATCAAATAATTCACCTGTTCTGAATGGTGTGTCCCCTTTCTTATCAATAAAACTACAAAGTTTATTAATTAGCAAAAGACATATATAAGAAAAAGTTTCCCAAAAACAACTGTCTAGGAACAACATTAGTTATCTGTGTTAGGATGTCATACTTGTAGCTCAATGTTTTTGGAAAGAATTTTCTCAACCGTTGACTTATTTGACTGTGAGCATAACTAGAATATCATTCAGAATACAGAAATACACAGTGTCCTTTTCTCTCCCCTCAGGCTGGAAAGAATCCAAATATTATAGAGATAATCTAGAACAATATAAACAGGACGTAGGATTGACATAGAACGAATTGATTTGTTTTCTTTTTCAGAAAATCACTATAATAAACCAAAGATGTTATATCAATTAAAAAGAAAACAACCCAACAATAACAAAACCAAGCAAAAAAACAAGCCAAACCAAAACTACAAAAAAACACCCTTAAGTTTCTAAGTAATTTAGGTCAAGGTCGCAAAGTTTCCTACTTTTTTATGTAGGTTGATGGGGATCTGTAAAGTTCCTAAATCTTAGTTAGGAGCCAAGGCTACTTACAAAAATACAACTTGATTTGTCACATTACCTGGCAGAATTCACTGCGGTTGTTGGCTAGCATTCACAAAACTGCTAGACTGCTGCCAGTCCTACAACTCTTTAGAAGTAGCTCAACATGATGTCCCTGAGGCATCAAGCTAGTATTTTCAAGTCAGAATAGTCATTGCAATTCTCAGCCTTGCTCATAGAAAGCCATACAAACACAGGAAAAATTAAAACATGGATACAAAACGTTGTCACAAACACAAAAATAACCAAGACCATCCTGGGGGTTATAATTGCTTTTGGAATTCTCTTACAGTATTTGGGAAATGAGTTTCAGATTCTTGTAATTCTTAACTTGAAGCCTAGGCCTCAGCTTTCATTACCGACTGTAAGCATTCTAATTCCTTAAAAGATCTGCCTAAAATGTTATAAGACTTTGGTTCATCAAAATCATTCAAAGGAAAAGTTTGCTTGTGGGAATCTAAACAGGAAAAAAGGTACTGAAAATTTTGAAAAAAAAGTATGTCTTCATCTTAATATCATACTGGAAGTTTTAGTTTAGTATCTTTCAAAAATCTTGGAATATCATTCATGTAGGTTAGATGAGGTGAAGAGTAGAAAGGCAGACATGGGCTTTACTTCATGAGGAATAATAGGAGTTTGAAAGGATCTTCACAGAGAACCTGCATAAGGAAGACCTATCATTCACTGCCCATAGATGAGCTAGCAAGGCTAAGGCTGTCTAAGGACCATAGGAAGGCAAAAGTTCCCAGGAAAAGAGAAAATTAAAATTGTTTGCAGCAGTAAAAATGTTCTAGTGTCTGCAGATGTTTGCTTGGAAAAGAAGTTCAGGGTCCAGTATACAGAGCTGGTGCCATGAATAGTGAGCAATGAGCTTCAATGACTGTTGACTCCTTTCTGCAGGATGAAGAATTATCTCTCTTCCAGTTAGACAAAATATAAGAGATAATAGCAGCAAACTGTGTCTAAGAGGTTCAAAATGGACATGAGGGAAAAAAAAAAACAAACCCAAACTAAACTAGAATATCCACAGAAGCTGTGTCTGCTCTCATTCAGTTTTGGCAATAGCTGTACTTTGAGATTAGTGTCAGACTTGATGACCTCCAGAAGTCCCTTACAATCAACATTTTTATTAATCCAATATTCTACATCAGCTGACACTCTGTAGCTGTGCAATTCTCCTTGACGTACTGCGTCATACCTGCCAGACCCACAGGATGCTTCAGATAGCTTGTGGAATCCATATTCATGCTAGATTACTATGTTTTGTAAAATAAATCAGTCGTATGTTAATACTAGAAATACATCTGATAAACTTTTTCTTCTTTTGATAATTCACGTGTCAACATTTCCACATATTGTTAAGAAATATAAAACCTTTAACATTTAGAGACTACAAAGGGAGATGAACCTTATCACGAGAGAGAGCCTTGTATGACAACAATTTTTCATAGAAGCAACCATGACATTGAAACCTAACAGTTGATTCTTGCCTCTGAAAACCTTTAGTGCATTCTCCCTGGAAAATGCAATGTATTCAAATGTTATCACAGCATTTTGGGACAGTGGATCAGTTAGTGTTGGCATAGAATCAAAAACCTCTGATAAAGAATTAATAAGCCTTTGTCTGATGCAACCTGTGCACTTTATTAATTAAAATTGATAAAGCAATAATGCCCAATCACTACTCAGCAACACCTATCCTGACACATGGCCTGTGGGTGGCACCCATGCTGGATCAAATCTTGACAAGCATTTCCCTCTATTTTCCTTCAGTGCTATCAAGTAAATCTCCATTAAACATAAGGGAACTCAAATATTTGGAGATATTTCATCTGCCTGAAAGTAGATTAGTACTGATGATGTGGGGTTTAGGTCTTATCTGGCAAAAATTGTCTTCGATGACCAAAGATACATGTATCTGTGCACAGTCTTGAAGTAACATAATTGAATGAAGTGGTATGTAGCAATGCAATTGTATCCATTCTGTTTACAGGGAAAATCTTTTGGTATTTATACACTGTGTGAAGGAAGTCTACTCTTTAGCATGTGCAGTAAGCTGTTACACAGGCAAATGTAGACTTATAGTAGTCTACAAATATGTTACCAAGCAGGGTAATTTAACATACCAATAGAAAAGTTAAAAGTAGCTTATTTTCTGCATACATCCAAACAATAATTCTGCAAGGCTGACGTTTCTTGGGAGGGGCTGAAGAATCAAGAAACATTTCTAATTATATACATCCACATGGTACTGAGCCAAAATTATTTCCGACTCATCAACATTTTCTTTCTCAGCTTTCTGTGGTTTTTTCCCCATCATTAATTCAAAAACACTCTAGTTGTTAAGGTGAATTAAGTTGTCCTTCCATCTAAAAATCAGAATGAAAAATCCAAAAATTTTCAATAAAGTAAGCAAGGTAAGCACATTTCCAGTTCCTTATGTATGATGGAAATTTATAGGGAATGTCATCCAGTGCAAGAGATGGTAGTGATTAGTCTTGTTCCACATATGCTATTAAAGAGGTGTCACGTGATGACAACGGAGTACCATTTTAGGCTGCATTTGAGTCAGTAATCTGGAGGCAAAGTATTGTAAAAAGATTTAGCAATTTAAGATACATAAATCCACAAACAATGTGCAGTGTGGAAACAGTAAGATAATGTATATTGTATTGGGCAATTCATGTGCTCGTTACTTAGTTTATCCCCTGGAGGAAAAAGAGTTTTCTGGGTCTTACTGTACAAAACTTAGTTATTTCTTTCAGATAATGCTTTTAAATGAGAGTGTCTTAAAGATTTGTTGGTGTTCTGGTCATCAGCTAAGCACCACACAGCTGCTTGCTCTCACCCAACCCCAGGAATGGAGGATAGAATCAGAAGGGTAAAAGAGTAAAAGTGTGAAAAGTCATGAGTGGAAATAAAGACAGTTAAATATAGGAAAAAAAAAAAAAAGCCAAACCAATAATCCTCAAAGAAAAACAAAACCAGTATAAACTAGTGCATCCCTAGACAAACTCCTTCCATATAATTTAATTTATAAATATTATATATCATACATAGTTATAAATAATATATGACATACAAATATAATATGTTTAAATATTTTTATTTTATATTTAATATAACAAGGTATTCATATTAAATAATTATATAAATATACATTCAAATATTGTTTTTATTTATTTAACATTTATTTAACATTCATTTAACATTCATTTAACATTAAAAATTGTATATATTAAAATGCAACAATACATAAAAAACTATTTTTCAATTACCTTTGATTGTAATACATTGTACTTGTAAAATTTCTAACATATACTGATACAGTGATGTTCTTTCATTTACACTAATACTAATTGTCTCTTTTATTTAAATGTGAAGAAGAGCAATGAGATGATTCAACAAGATTTTCTACTGTAATACATGCTATTGTTCTAATCTGTTTCTATTTAACTTACCAAGTTTTGCTCATTTATTCAAAGGGAGATGATCAACTCATAGGGTTGTCTATTTCCTGAAGGAATACCTCCAATGCAGACTGTCTTATAAATACAAAAATTAAAAAAAAAAAATAAAAAAACCAAAATGGCACCACCAACAACAACAAAAAAACCAAACCAAAAAACAACTGCTAGAGACAAAATCACTATACCAAGAAAATAGTCTCAAAATGCTTTGATATTTAAGCTGCACAACCCAGCACTTGAATATGATAATGTCCAAAGAAGGATAGATGACTACGTGAATTAAGATGCTCTCTTTAATCAGATTAAATAATTTTCAAGATCACTGCTTTAGTGAGTGCACAGACCAAGAGCACTATAGATGTCTCAAATGAGCATTCAGAATTTACATTCATGCAATTCAGAATTATCTGTGGAAAAGCTGGCTGAAGTTACTTAGGTGACAAGTCCAAATATAAGAGTCTATATTTTAGATTTATTAATCTGATCAGATGAATCCATGATAACTTATCTTAGTGAAAGGCAGAATTTGCAGTTGGAGCTTTTCTGCTCAAGAAATGCGTTTCATTGTACGTTTTGGATACTGGCAGAAAATTCTCTTTTCACTATACAAGATAGGTAAATTATTTCTAGATTCTTATGACTGTAACTGGATTTTTCCCTAAATGCCTTTTAAATTCATGTATTAAATGCAAGTTTAAATTATTGAAAGTATTTCAGAAATATATTTAATTTTATTCTGTTTTCACAAACACAATTTTTCCATTAAAATGTAGTAAAAGAGTAGTAAAAAGCCCATTAAATTGTAATTTCTTGCCTTTGTAATGTATCTATTAACATTCCAATTACCATAACATTTGTACATAAGTCATCTCTGTCTCCTCTATTAAGGGCTGAAGCCTTGAGATGGTATTTCAGTCTAACATTTCATGATTAAAAAAAATGGAGGTTTCTTTCTCCACAAAGCTAATACAATTTTTTTTGTGTGTATATTGGCTTACACTGGCTAAATGAAAACCAAAAACACTTTAAAACTTTATTTCATGTTCTGCAATTGATACGCATCTTAATAGCAGACAATTTACAAATCAGTGCAGCCAACAACTTCCTTGGTCATCACTGCTGTATCTTAATGTATTTGAAATTAAGTCAATGAGCTCAATTTTGCCTACACTTCAAAATGTGTGCGCATAGCATTTGATTAGACAGAAGTTTGAAATATTCTCCAGGCAAAAAGAAAAGAAGCTGCATACTCCACCAGTCCTTACAGGCAGAATAGCACTACAAGATATGTAGACTGCCTTTTTTGGTACAGCTTGATCAAATAAAAGGGCTAGATAAGGAAATTATATGGCAAGATATTATAGAATTTATTTCTTAGAAGATTTAAGGACACACAATCCCAAATGATATAGACATAGACTAAGGGGATACTGAGTGTTTTATAACAACACATTATAATATTTTATTTGAAATAAAAAATTAACTCATGAGAAAAGAAAAATTGGTATGCTTTAGTCATGTTGTGGACCAACTGCATCTACTTGTGCTCTTGGGCAACCAAAATTCATGTAAATATATGTAAATGACACCTTATTAAAATCTGGCTAAAACCTCCCAGTGATTTTATTGCTTGTGATCTCACCCCAAACATAACTAGAGTGGAATTCATATATAAGTCTCTGCACCTGACCCAAACTTGTACACACTTGCCCACTATATACCATATAGCCCCATGTGTCTGGAATGCAGTTGAATTAAGGATTAGGAGAAATTTGTATTTTGAATCTTCCACTTTTTTTTTTTTTTTAATTAGTATCTCAGGGGGGAAAAAAAAATGGGAAATTTTGATTCTGTTTAGAATTCAACCTCAGCAGCACTTCATTCTTCAAGAAAAAGACCAAAACAGCCTGTGCTGAGGTCTATCGCACCTTAACTAAACTAAGAAATTGGGATCCGACTTAGTCCAGGTATAACCACCCCAGGAGTTATTTCATTAAAATTCAGTCACTTACTGTAGACAGGTATGTGACTACACATTGTGCTTAAATATGTCCATTCTTTACATTTACTTTGTCTCATAAAATTACACAGATAATTATCTTTATTTTATTTATATAATTTTGATAAGTTATCTAAACATACCTGTAAATAAATTTGCCTCTTTAAAAGTAATGCTGTTCTTTAAAGAATTTGTTACATTTTGTGATATAATGATCAGATTTTACTGGTTTAAAATGTATCAGTAACTACAGTAACATGGCGTAGCTAAATATGTGTATTCTGTGTTTTTATATAAGGGTTTACTCCAAGGCTTCTATACCATTTAAAAAATATTGCTGCTAATGACAGCTGTTGCTGTAACTATATTATTGAAGTAGGTGAAAGTGTGTGGGAAATTTACTGTGGGTTAAAAGGTAACAGGACAGAAATTATAAGGGAAAATGCAGTTGTTCTTCCCTGGATGAAATGTGACAGTCAGTGACAGTGGGTAAAGGCGTGGAGACTCAGGAGGGGGTCTCTCTGTTGGGTGCAACACTGGACAAGGTAGTCAAACCAACCTCTGACCCAGTAAATTCCTCAGTGAAGGGTCCTCAAAATGGGATGCTGAAAGACTTGTCAGGTACAAGGGTCTCAGCATCCCTGGGGTGCTGAAAAAATAGTCAAATACTATTTGACTATTTTTTCACTCAAAGTCAAGGCTTTGAGTAAATCACATCTTTTCAAATGACAAAATATGTGGCAGCACTTAATTAAGAGAGCAGGTACATTTGTCATGTGTATAGTTTTTAAAAAATCTTTAAAATCTCTTTTACGGGTAGAAGAGTATAAAAATCTGAGGCCAGAAAAGAAAGCAATAAACATAGTTCCCAACTGCAAAAAGTGTTGGGTCTTAGTTTTCCTGGTAGATTATCAAAAAGCTCAAGAGAAGAAGGGAATTTAAAATGGATGATCAGAGAAAACTAGGCCTCTTTTTTACTTAATTTAAAATGATATGGTGATATTGTGGTCTAAAGCCTATCCAAAAGCACCTCTTAGACACATGATACCATGGCCATGTCTGCCTTGCTCTAACTCACTAGATGGTTCTGTTGTCTGATGAAAAAACAAAGCATAGACAGTTGGGGCTACAAAAAATACTTTAGACATGTTCAAAGAAGAAACAAAGAAGTAGAGGTGAACTCAGCAGTTTCAGACTTTCAGTGTGGAGACCAGAATGTAATAGCAATACAAGTAGCAACAGTTAACAGGATAAAAAGGTCTAAAATTTTAAGCTGGACAGATGCGACCAATAAACCATTGGATGGATTCCATGTTTCTGTGATTCTTTGTTGGGTTGCTGAGTACTGACATTAGGCTGAAACCATTAACTACTCTCTGGATACAAATGCAGCTGGATCTTGAAATAATCAAGATTTTATTAAGAGATGATAGTAGTGAACAGCACAAACAAATCAGAATTAAAATTACTACTAAAGTCTCTCTGTTTCCTGTTTTATATAACTCTCTGGGCTGATTGAGAATGAATCATATGACAAACAGGGTGGAAGCAGCTGCAAAAACTGACATAGAATTGGGATGTAGTAAAGAAAAGCTGTGATAAATATGAAGTGCCTATGTGAAAAACATTACACAGTCTAATCCTAAGTTTGAATTAAATCTTTAAAAGGCATCTCAAGATTTCTGAAGCTAAGAAATAAAAAAGGAAGAAATCTTCATCAGTTTTGAAACTTTGTATTTAATCTACCTTCCTTATAACTAATCAAATAATCAAATAATAGATATTGCAATCTTCATGAAAGCATTTAGATTAAAAACTCTGGATCCATGTTAATAGTTATGATATATTAAAATCTGTGGGGAGGCACACAGAAGCTTAAGTGCCATAATTGGCAGGATGATGATAGAAAGAGCAATTTAAGACTGCTTTATCCCAGGTGTCGCTAGGCCAACCTCCCCGCTCTGAAAATCCAAACAAGATTTTGATATCCATACCAGAGGCAATTCCTGTTTGTATGACACTCATCAAATTTTATTTCAAATAACACCGTGAAAAATTCCATATTTATCTATATAATGGCAATAGAGGAAGGAATCTATTGCTTCACAACCAGTGCCTTTCCAATTTTTTTCTGCTTAATTCCCATGGGAAGCTAAATCTCATATGCATGATTTATACTGTCCTGTATAATTTACCTATCTACATCTGCAGCTTGTAGAGGTCTGTGTTAGTAAATATGATGGTGATGATGAAGAAATTTATGCATTTTAGCCCACCTTTTCCTTCTGCTTGATTCTTCAGTGAAGTTGAAATGAAAGGTTTGCAACAATGCCACACTTCCAATAGCAACAGCTTGTGCTTTCATAAAGAAAGGATTCTGAATTATTTCAAGGTACAAGGAGATGGACTGGCTCCACTGGCAAAAAACTGATTTTTGATCAAAGATATGTTACACTCTTTTTCTTGACAGTCTTTTCTTCCAAAAATGAAACTTCATGGAAAGTATCTCTTAATTGTCCATGATCCAGTAAAAGACTAGATTATTGACAGTTAGTTTTAAAAAAAAAAGGAAAAAACAAACAAACAAAAACCCCCACAAACAAACAAACAAACAAGTCAAAGCCACAACTAAATGCTTTGTACTTTTACATCCTGATTTTATGCCATTATGTGACAGCAACACTTATGTGACATCTATGAAATATTTTGTCTTTAGCAATGGACAAAAATCGACATTGTGTGTGTCCTAGGTTACAAAGTAAATATGTGCCCAAAGTATGTATTCAATCACCATCTCCATGAACTGTTGAAACCAGGAGGGGCAGTGTTTTTCTTGTCTCCTCCCCCGGACTATCTCCTGTTAATGGGCCATCAGTGCCTTGCCCCATGAGTCATAGATAACTCCCTCAGGGAGCTATTTGTGTTTAATGGGCAATCAAGGGCCCACCAGATGACTGATAAAATGACATCATC
>VXBQ01000649.1:2032658-2054051 GCA_013400175.1 Phainopepla nitens | reverse complement strand
TTTTAATATATATATATATATATATAATGAAAATTCAGACTGAGAAAGACTGACAACATTTTAATCCTGCCAATTGTTTTATAAGATCTCATTAATACTTTGAACATCTAAGCACTGATTAAGTTCTGTTGGGATTTTTCCTTAAGAAACCATTGCATTCATTATCCCTGAAAAAATCAACTTTAAATTAATTACAAATTTGTTTAATTGAGCAATAAAATGTTTAGACTTATACTGTGTATCTAAGGTGATGATTTTGCATACATTATTCCACTAATAATTTTTTGTACTACTTATTCTCTTGAATTTAGTTAATTTTTGGGTTTAAAGTAAAGCATACACAAAAGAATGTATATGTTCTTTAATAATAAATATTTTGCTCAATCAAATGCCAGTTTAAAAGCAGACAATTTTTCATTATTAACAGTACTTCTTCCTTGTGAATCTAACTGATATGAAATGTTTTCATTAAGATATTATCTTTGTAAAAGTTATCCCTTGCATTACTTTTGTCAGTGGAAATCCCTGACTTAGATAAAATATCAGAGCAACTATCTCCTGGAATGTTGTGACAATCATAAACCTGCTTTTAACAAATATAATGTTATTACCTGTATGACCTAGTAGCTAAAGGTGTCTAAAAAAATTTCCTGACAAAATGACACTCAATGTTCCAAAATCAAATTATTCATGCCATTCTGCCTTCATATATGAAAATAGGCAAATTTATTTCATGCACAGCTACTGAATACTGCACATGATTTTGTGGATGATATGGAAATAGAAGAGGTTAAGATTTTCTAAGTAATCAAAACATTGTTTATTTAAGCTTTTTTTTTTTTTCACTCTGGTCTGGTTCTCCAAAACCAACCAAGCAAACTCTAGATGGGAGGTATTTTAAATCACACTTGAAGACAGAAAAAATAGAGGAAAAATAAGGGAATGATATTGCATAAACTATTTGGACTACACATTCATCAATAACACACATTTCTATCAATTCACAATCAAGTAAAAATAGAGAAAAACATACACTGGACAAGAGCGCGATTATAAAACTTTGGATGAGACTTACTGATACTGGGTCTTCAGAGCAGACCAGTGAATGAGAGATGGACAGATCAGTGACCCTGCCTTGGCTGTTATGCATGCATGAGATGAAGGGTTCTGTATTTTCCTGCAAGGAGGCTTATTGCAAGCAAATGTTTCCATCTTTTATGCTGAAAATATTTTGTCACCAAAGGCCAACAACGGCTTATTTTACTTTTGAAACTAGTACCATTAACAATAGTGAAAAAAATTTTGTATATAAGTTACTATTCTGTGACAGTTCACTATTTTATTCTTCATAGTTTAGAACCTAGACAGAATATGAACCATTCTTTTTCAGTAGCATGGGAAGTAAGATGGAAAATGTAGAAGTATATGGTGTTTAAAGAGTGCCAATGTTCAAATTAAAAAATTGAAAGCCTCTTCAGTGATGACGTGTGATTTTAGATTCAATAAATGGAAAGAGTATAATTTTGAACAATAAAAGAAAAACATGAAGTTTATTTGTGATATTAGGGTAGGAGGCTGATAAAGAAGGCTCTGTGATAAAGGAGGCTTTATACGGACTGAGTGTTCTATAGAAGAGCATAGAAATAGAGCCTAAGAAGAATATTCTTTTGTATTCTCTTTGCTCCGTACCTTTGCAAGCTATTGCCAACATTTACTTGCCTGCCATTTTGAAAACTGTGCTACATTCAATTAGTTTTTAAACTCTGTATTGTCCTCCTATGAAGCAAAGGCAGAAAAGAAGGATAGCATATATCATAATGTGTTCTCTTGCTTCTTTGCAACAACTGCTAAAAATATGACAAAACAATAATAAAAATTAAATGAGACCATTCTCTATTCTCCCATGGCAGAATAAATGCTATGGAAATCAAAACAAGCTTTGGCTTGAAAACTTCATCAATGAGGAATACAAGAGACCCTTCCTGAAGGATGATGTTAACCATTCAATATGAAGCACTGCCTCCTGACAGCTGTCAAAAGCAGAGATGAAGACAACCACTTTGTTGGACATAAATATGAGAGTTTGCATGTGGCTCTGATTGCTGCATACTTTTCCTTTGAGTCTTGTGACATGTACATTGTGAAGAGGAGCATAATTATCAAAGAAGCCATTTGAAATTATTTGGTGCATTTATTCAGAAATGACAATACTAGTAAAGAGAGATGCACATACCTTGAGAGAGAAAGCAGAATCATGTATAACTATGATTGAGGAAAAGGTAAGCAAAGGAAAGAATACATGATAAAAAGAGTAGCAATTAACAATTTAGATGGTAATGTTTAGTTGAACATGAATTACTCTAAATCTGTTAGACAATGCCTCAACCACAACCTTTTGAGGGCCTGATGAAAACTTGTTTTTTGAAGAGATTTTGTTCAAGGCCTTATATTCTCTATGTGAATATTTGCCCACCTATTGAACTAACAGCAACTGCAGCTAGGTCAGCTCAAGAAATTTTTCACATAATGTACTTTGGTCTTACTTTTATGAGGCAAAAGTTTAAGAAAGTAAAACAATTTATTCACTTATTGGAACCTACTATGATTTGGAAGCATAAAAATGAAATAAGTAGAATTTGGAGCCAATTATTTGGGGCAGAGTAATGTCTCATTTTGTTTGTGGCAGAAGGTTTCAGCAGGATTTGTTGGAAAGCATGTTAATAATATCAGGCACACAAAATTCTGGCCCAATATTGAAAACAGAGCTCCATAAATTTTCCTGGAAAAAGATTTGCCAGTTGTGACACAACATAAAGATGCATTATTCTGATCAGATAATAGAATAAAGAACAGATGAAATTAAAGCAACTGTTTTGTTTCAGTTTAATTTAGATTCTGACTTAGTGAGCAAGTGTTGAAAAAATTGCGCTTGATGTCCAGACTTAGCCAAAGACACAGTATGAGTATGAAATACATAATATACAGTATTTTCATAGTATCTCACTGGAATTTTAATTTCCAAATGTTAATTCAAGAAAGCATTCAGTGTATAAATGCATGTAAGTTCAAGAATTCAGAAATAACTGAAAAAGGATAATGCTGCAAATTGGTGAGTTCCCACAGAAATCTAGTGTCAGATCCCCTGGTGATCTCAAGTTCCACCCCTCTCATAAAAGACTTGCAGGAATTGTGTCTGTCTCTCTGGTTATGCACAAATGAAATGTTGAGAAAGATTTTTATATGTCATTTTGCAAGAAAAAGAATAGAAATAATTATTCATGTTAAACTAAAATATTCCCATTTGTTTTGTGTAAGTCTAGAATTTTTATACTTAAAATTGCTCTCTGATAGCAGTTACATATTGGAAAATATGACACTCTTGTCAGAAGTGAAAGCTTTGACATAAAGAAAAATACCCTCATTATCTTTTTTTGACTGCTGCATCAGAAGTTATCATATATTCATTTTTTTTATTTAGACTTTGGACTATAAAGTAGTCTGATACTCAAAGGTAGTCTCATGACAATTGATAGTATTTTTCCCTGTGAAATGCATACAAAAAAGAAAGATTTTTTTTTTTATGTTTCATAGTTTTATTATTTCCTTCTTTGTGTTCACTCAGGAATGATATTAAACACCTTGTATGATTTGTGGTCAGCAAACATGCTAACAACTTGCAGCATGCCATCGACAGTATCTATTTTAAAGCAATTTTGCTTCATAAAGTCATTCACAAGCAATTTACTTGAGGCAGGCAAACATAATCATTAACACTCTGAAGCCATGCTGACCTAGGTCAGACCTGGTGAAAACAGCTGTTTCTTAATGATACACAATTTCCTTGTAAATCCTGTTCAGAGAAATTTATAAATCACAAGTTGATCTTAGGCCGTGGTAAACCTCCCTTTCAAATCATAGCCTTACGGATAAGATTTGAAAGCATATTATACCACCATCTGAAGGGTCAGGTGTTGCCAACTGGAGCGTTAAAAACTCATTTATACTTGTTTACTGCTAACTGCTATAAAAGGCTCACAAGTTGGGAAGCAGAAATATAATATACCCATAATTTTTTCATCACCTTTGACTCTCGATGTTTAAATGAAACAAGAAACCTACTGCCTTTAAACCACAGACAAACAGTCTAGGAAAGGGAATTCAGGGGACTAAGTAAAGAGTGACAATTAAATATTCTGAGATATCCTACCTGGCCCTGAGCTGCTGCTGCTCCAGGAAAAAATCCTAGTGTCGCACAGTCCTGTATCTCACTCTCCAGCCCTAATCTTTTGAACTGTGTCCTGCATCACCTAAAATGGCATTAGTCAATGATATTTAGGCATCTCCACAGCTCTTTCATTACACCTTAAGGGTAAACAAATTTTCCTCAATTTACTACTAATCCGTAGATATAGTGTGTGTCTAGAATGTTATTCATGAACAAAAAATCTTGCTTTCCATCTTTTGAGTAAATGTATAGATCACATTTAAAGTGAAGAATTTAGGTACGAGAGTAATCTTATATAAAAAAACCCACAACTAGCTGGCACCAGAGTTATTGGTGTCAAGATAGATACCTGAAGAAAGGTCAAGAAGTACCAATTACACCAGAAGGTTATATAATTTCTTCATTCTCCTGTATGCTTATCTCCTCATAAAATTATATGCTCAATACCTTCTAAGAAACCTCACATATAAATATATATTCCTCCTAAATCTACCATGCAGAATAAAAAAGAATCCAAACTACAGCAGCAGTAGGCAGTCCTAATGTGCCAAAATATGAGCCATTGGGAAAGACCTGTATGGCTGAATAAATTTGGTTCAAGCTCAGGGAAAAAGGAGATTTTATGAACTTTGGAAGAAGGGGGACACCACTCAGGAGTACTATAAGGTGAGGCTATGCCAGGACACATTAAGAAGGGTCAAAGCTCAACTAGAACTCAATCTAAGTACTGCCATGAAAGACAATACAATTATTTTCTCTAAGTATATTAACGATAAAGGAGGATTACGGACAATCTCCTTTCTTTATTGGATGCTGTGAGAAACATAGAGACAAAGGATGGGGAAAAGACAGAGGTACTTAATTTCTTCTTTTCCTCAGTCTTTAGTTTTTGGGTTACCCTGCCCCCTGAATTGGATGACGGGAATGGGGAACAGAAGGAAGCCTCCATTATCCAAGGGGAAATTATCAGTGGCTTTCTATACCTTTTGGATGTACACAAGCTTATGGGACCTGACAGGATCCACCCAAGATTACTGATGGAGCTGGTGGAAGAACTCACCGAGACACTTTCCATCATTTATCAGCAGTCCTGGGAGATCCTGTTGATCTGGACGTTAACAAATGTGAGACTCATCTGCAGTAAGTTCTGGAAGGAGTATCTAGCAAACATGCCTGTCAGTCTGACCTCTGGGAAGGTTATGGGAGTAGATCATCTTGAGTGCCACTGTGTCTACCTAGACTGCAGAAAAGTCTTAGACAACATTTTCCTCGGGATCCTCCAGGAGACACTGGCTGCCCATGGCACGGACAGGTGGATTCTTCATTGGTTAAAAAACTGAACTGCTGGGCGCAGACAGTGGTGGTCAATGGAGTTAAATCCAGTTGACAGATGGTCACTAGTGGTGTTCCTCAGGGTTCAGTATTGGGACCAGACACGTTTAACATCTTTACCAATAATCTAGACAAGATAATCGAATGCACCCTCAGTTTGCAGAGGGAAACAGGTTGGGTGGGAATGTTGATCTTGATGGTAGGAAATCTCTGCAAAGGGATCTGGACAGATGGGAAGAGACCAACTGCATGAGGTTCAACAAGGTAAAGTGTCAGGTCCTGCACTTAGTTCAGAACCCCGTGCAGTGCTGCAGGCTGGAGGAAAAGTGGCTGGAAAGTTGCCCAGTATAAAGGGCCTTATGGGTGTTAGTCAATAGCCACCTGAACATGAGCCAGCATGTGCCCAGGTGACCAAGAAAGCCAGTGGCCTCCTGGCCTGTATCAGAAATAGTGTGACCAACACGGCAGAGATTGTCCCCTTGTACTCAGCACAAGTGAGGATGCACCTTAAGTCCCATGTCCAGTTCTGGGTCCCTCACTTCAAGAAGGGTGTTGAGGTGCTGGAGCATGTGCAGAGAAAGCCATCAGAGAGGGTATGGAGCACAAGTCTAATAAGGAGCAACTGAGGGAGCAACTGTTTAGCTGGGAGAAAAGGAGGCTCAGAGGAGATCTTTTCACTCTCTACAACTACCTGAGAGAAGTGTGTAGCTGTATGGGGATCAGTCCCTTCTCTCAGGTAAAAACTGACAGGATAAGAAGACATACTCAACTTGCATCAGAGGTTTAGATTGGATATTAGGGAAAATTTCTTCATCAAAAGGATTGGAAAACATTCAAACAAGGCTGCTCATGCAAGTGATTGAGTCACCATCCCTGGAAATATTTAAAAGAGGTGGAGATGTGTTCTTAGGAACATAGTTTAGACGTGGACTTGGCAGTGTGGATACTTTCAGTGTTGCTGGCTCCATGGAATTGAACAAATAAAAAATAAAAATAAAAAAAATTTAAAAATAAAACCACCAACCCCCTCCTTTTATAAATTTAATTGAAATGTCTGAGCTTTTAAAAATATGCAAAAGCCATTCAGATTCCATCAGTAAAGTTTTATATGAGAATGCAATACCTGATATTGTTTTTTTCAATATCAAACTATATGTGAGGTAATATTTGTGGACACCTCACCACATTTATACACTGCAATGAAAAGCTATTGAAATGCATAGCAATTCAATGATATCCTGCAATCTTTGTATATCCATTTTCTTCTGGTATTAGTCAAGAAATCCCATTAACCTCAATGTCAGCAGAATTTTAAAAAGCAGAAAATTGCTACTCAGCTATATTTCTTTGTACAACAGACACCACACAAATTGTTTAAACATTTTTAATCAGTCTATTTTTCTATCTGGTATTGAATAGTTTTCATGTAAAATACCACTCATTAAAATAGAAAAGTATGAAAAGCTGGTTTCATCTGTTAAAAGTGTGCCTACTACTATTCCATGTAAGCTTTTAGGAAATTGTTGGAGGTAACAGATGATGAAGAGGGAGTTTATTTGACAAGTTTAGTAGTGCAGATCATTATACTAATTACAGTGCAGTACAACCAGGGTAATTACAAATTAGTAATTGACAAAACTATTGTTAATGATAGGGGTTGTGTTTGCAGCCTGTTCTTTTGTTTGGTTTTGGCTGGTTTTTTTGTTTGTTGTTTAGTGTTGAGGATTTTTTCACAAATGAAAAGAGGAATGCTTTAGGGTTTGATTTTTTAGAAGTTCTTTATCTTTTGAACTAAACAGCCCTTACTAAGAATATAAATTAAAATATGTGTTTTTCACTATTAAATTTATGTGAATGACTAGATATATACCTCTGTGCTTTATCATGTTACTCAAAAAATTAAGCTGACAATAGCTAATCAGCAGATTAATGGAGGCTGACACTAAAACACAAAAGTAATCAAAAAGACCTGTTATTCCTGTATCAATTCAGTTATTTATTAGAATAAATTAAGAAATACATATAAAGCATTTTAGAAATATTAATTCAAAAAGACTCCAGGAAATCCTGGATTACACAACTGATAAATGGCAGACAATAATATTAATATTTTGCTGAGTTCTGAAGAATGAAAAAGACTGGATAGAATATAGTGAATTTTGATTAAATAATAGTTAATGATGCTTCACTATTTCCTCACATTACTGACAATATATCATCCTTAGCAACTTAGAAAACCACAAACAAAACCCTACAGTCTATATCTAATTAAACTCTTCACTATTTATAAAAGATTGTAGTAATGCATCTGAACTAAGGTTTTGTAACCTGGTAATAGAGGCATCATCAAAATGATTGAATGCTTCCAATGCATTCACTCTGCTTGGTGGAATGACACAAACAGTGGGATTGAGCATACCCTCAGCAAATTTGCTTATGGCAGGCACCAGGCTGATCAGTGCAGCTGGTTTGCTGGAGGGAAGGGACAGCCTGTAGAAAAGCTTTGATAGCCCTGAGGACTGGGACCAGAGAATCATATGAAGTCCGGCAAGACCAACAGTGAAGTCCTGCACAAGCATATGGGCAATCTCAAACTGTGATTTTCCTTTTCTCACTTCGCTCTTGTGAGACCACAGCTGTCGTACTTCATCCAGCTCTGGAGCTCCACAGCAAAAGAAACCCATTGATCTGTCAAAGTGGGTCCAGAGGGGGACTATGAAAATGACCATAGGGCTGGAAGAGCTCTCCTTTGCAAAATGACTGAGAGAGTTGAGATGCTCAGTCTGGAGAAGAGAAGGCTCCAGAGACATCTTATTGTGGCCTTCTCATGTATTAAGGAGGCTTGTAAAAAGATGGAGAGAGATTTTGTACAAAGGCCTGGAGTGCTTGGAAAAGGGAAAATGGTTTGAAACCTAAACAGAGTAGGTTTAGATTGGACTTGAACAGGTCACACAGAAAAATTGTGGTTGACTCATTATTGGAAGTGTTCAAGGACAGGTGTGATGGGACTTTGAGCATCCTGGTTTAGTAAAAGATGTCCCTGGCCATGGCACTGAGGTTGGAACTAGATATCGTTAAAAATCCCTTCCAATCTAAAACACTACATAATTCTGTGATTATATTTTCCTATGATTCTACGATTCTATGAAAGGTCTGATGAAGTCCACACAGAACAAATATGAGTAATCAAGAACTCAACCTATAAAGTGTGCAACCTGTCACATTTCAAAGTCTCATGCAACCCTGGGCATGTGAAATGGCACCAGACATCACTGATTACACAACTAAATAACGTAGTGATATGCAGGTGCAGACAACTGTTTTGTAAACATAAACTTATGTATCTCAGTCTGAAGAAAAATACTAATTAAAAATCTGGCAGTTTTAGCAATGAATATAAGTCTGACCAATGAATGAAAGCACTAGTACAGTGAGGTATTCTATGATTCATTTCTGAAAATGCAGAAAATGCTGTTCTTGTTTCATTACCACATTAATGTGTTTTTACTATATTTGTCAATAATTTAAAATTTATCCTTCAGTTCCCTCTTTTTCATGACTTCTTCCCTTCCTATTGTCACTTCCTATTTAGTGTCACTAACTTTTTTTCCCCTGATATATAGTCTTTTTTTCTTTTTAACTTAGCCTAGAAGACAAAAAACTCAGAAAAATAACATAATGTTTTCTGTTTTCCTGTTGCACCTGGTTGTCCTCTCTTCCGGCATCTATTTTTTTGTAAGATTCTCACAGCAGTAAAACAATAGTATTGCACCTACATTGTGAATGACATTTTTTCTTGGAATCTAAGCACTATATTATTTAGCATAAATAGTAGACTACAGTGTTTAGAATTATTTCATGTACTACATAATGTTTACAGGCATTTGAGGTGATGCTTTAAAAAATAAGCTATATTTTAATTGCTATTCAACATATTTTATGTGTGCCATTTTTGACCTAAATATATATGATTGTAAGTAGATACTAAGAAATACACAGAGGAGGAAAATAAAACATTGTAAAATACATTGACCTGATTTTTGATTCTAGTTGATTCAGTTTTTTTCATTTATAGTGAATCCTAGTGTATTTACTGTTTCTGATTTATAAGCCATAAGTCAGATCAGAGGTAAATTTCATTAAAACAGTTCATGGCTAATTTATTTCTGAAATTTTGAGCAAATATTTTGAGTAATGGTATTTAGTCATCAGGCCAATTAAATACTCTTTTTTTTAAGGAAGATAACTCTTTTTCTCTTCCTCTGTTCAGACTAGAAATCATTAAAAAACCAACACAATTTCTATTTTCACTCGGCACATATTATATTCTCCAGAAGAGATGCTATTTTTCACCTTGTTCAATTACTCTTTAATTGCTTCATGCAATCTATAGAATAGCTTTCGTTATTTTCTGCCATGTCTTTCATCAATCAGTTTGCTTGGTTCTGTTTTTCTGAGCTCAGAATGTCTAAGATTAGAATTGAAGATTTTGATCCACAGGTGATCAAAAAATTTAAGTGATATTAAATCTCTTCCCTTTCATATTAAGTGCTAACTTTCAACATCTGAATACTCAAAAGTTAATGTCCTGAGATTCTGGTAGGTATCTGAGTTTAGGTTCCCAAAGTAGTATGTTAAAGATCCTTAGGATCACCTTCTGTATCATTAGTGTTTTAAACAGATGAGATTGACAGTGTCTTTTAAGTCCCATTCACATTTAACATATAATAATATGTTAATATATTCTTTTTCTAGGTTTTCTAGGTTGCTTCACACTTGATCATGTTGCCATATATCCAGCTTCTGTTTCAAGTGTCACTACAGATTCACTTTTGCCATTAATTAATTGAGCCCAATATAGCTGTTTTTAGAAGACATGGGCCATTTTCCAGACTCTATTTGCTGAATGGACTACATAGCTAGAGATTTCATATTTATCTGACATACAGCATCTACCTTACAGACATATGGCTGTACATGTTTTAATATTTTACCTTTTTTATATCCTGTAGTTACAAGCTGATTCTCTTTGATTTTGATCTATTAAAGCTTACCAAATTAGATAACAGTATACAACAAAAGTGATTACAAACTCAATTAATAAAATTATTGTATGCTTACTAAGCTATGTAAGAGATTCTAAACAATTTGAAGGACTCAGAAAAATATTGATATCTTAGGTGACTTGCATCAGAATATACCTAGGTAAATGTGGTATTTAGGAATTTTTAAAAAAATAAGTTGGTATATGGTGTTCCTTCTGTCGCCTCTTCTAGTTGCCTGTTTTTGCATCTGCTGTTTGACAGGTTGTTCTCTTTGTTACATTTGCAGAATATTTTGGGGAAAGAGGGTCAGGGAAAGATATTTAAATTAAAGAATGATTACCAGTGAAAATATCCCAGTGGAATAAATAATCCATCTTTATCCCATGATAATACTATTGCCTATGCTTTCTGATAACTTTGTACTTATCAACAGAAATTTCTGGACCTTATTCTGTCACCACAATTATTAAACCACACTGTTTGTGCATCTGATAGCTTATTAAATGCTCCCAGACTTGCAGTGCAACTCACACCATTTGTGCACGCGGGACTGCTATTGTGACCAGACTTACAGTGTAGACATGCTGTTTGTGCATCTGGTACCTTGCCAGACTTATAGTGTCAAATTGGTTACTCTGAAACAGTATCTGGGAAGGTCTCCCAGAGATTCAGACAGACAGATAATACATCTAGGAACTTGGGGAATCCTAGCAGCCCCCAGGCCTGCTGCGTTTGCAGATAACCCAGAAAGCAAGGAGATATCCTTTCCCTAAATTTTTCCATCATGGTAAATCATCCTCTTTAACACTGAGATTTGGGTGAAAAAAATATTTTGCTCTTTAATGTTTCTTCAAGAATTCAAGGATAATTTCAGATTAGAAATTCAACATAATCTGTATTGATACTACCCAAGGGACAAAATGTAAGACGTTACGCTGTAATGGCAACTTAAAATGTTTAAAAGTTAAAGATAATATCATGATGGATGATAACTTTATGCATCAGGTGCACAATGTAAAATAAAAGGGTATAGAACAGTTCAGGTTGAGAGCACACAGTTAGAGAGAAAAGGTTTTCACAGAATGAATAATAGACTTCACAATGGTTTCAAAATCCTGCTGAGCAAGAAGATGATTTAAAGATACTGAAATCATTTAGGAAAGGAGAGAATACTTACCTTGAAGTTTGACTTTTCTGAGGATCCCCTACCTAATCCTGAGTCCCATAGAATGAAAAATTTGGAAGTTGTAATACCTTTGGTTGTCCACAGAGCATTAATGGGAACTCACATCAACTACCAAACACAGCTGTCAGGTTTATGGAGTGGAGGGAGATGAATCAGCAAACTTAAAACACAGTTTTCAATTCTAACTTTAACCATAGGTCAATACACAGTGCTATCTCAGCATGGTATTTTCCAAAACAGCATAGGATCTTCTTTAAAGCTGTTGTTATTATTGACTAAGATTGCTGGAGTGCTAACTGTAAAAGACTGCTCTAAATTAAAAAGTGTAACTATAAAAACTGCTGCATAAAGACAGAGAAACAATTCAATGTTAAAATTATTGAAATAAAATGCATTTTTTTACATATTTATATAAATGTGCTGTAAACCAGAGTAACATTTCATTTTCTCTCTTTAAATATGTGATAGGAACACACGACTTATAAAATGCATTCAATGCAAATCCTTATATCTATATTTTAAAAAGCAACTTCAACATGCATTTTGAATTTTTTAATTTCAGCCTGATAACATTCCCTTTGATGGTCTGTTCCTTACAATACAGTCTGAAAAATGAAAATTATGAAATTAAATTAAATGTCTTGAGGCAGGCAGAGATCGAAATCAGGCCAATCTGCTACTACTAAGTGAATCCTGTGGTATTCAGCTAGCTTTGTGTGTGAAATAGACTGTCTTGGTCTGGGAGATGTTAACAGAAAGCAGTTCAGACACTTTCTTTCAGAGATAATGGTGCCAGGGAAAGAAAGCCAATGAATGGCAGTAAAAACTGTACATGGATTTGCACATAAGGTTTTGTATGCTCTAAGCTGAAACACTAAAGTGACTGCTGAGGTTTTGTATAAGCACCCTTATTGAGAGAGGATTTGAGGCTTAGCAGAAATCCTGGAAGGTTATTAAGATAGAGATCAGCTGCTGCATAGAATACAGAATGCTGGAAAAATCCACAGCATCATCTTGATTTTGTAGCATCTGGCTCACATCATAAATGCTTTGAGCACTGTCATTCTGTGAATTGAATATCAGGTGTCAGGAAAATGGCCTAGAAGAAACAAATACTCCCCGTGTCTTCAGTCATTGAAGAGGAATGTGAAATAGGAATAGAAAAATGTGAATATAAGAAAATCAATATACAAATGCATGTACCTAATTTTGACTGCTTTAAATAAATTGCAGTAAACTTTGACGTAAACTTTAATGTAAGACTGATAAATGCAGGAAGTGAAGCAATAATTGTTCCCTGTCAGGTATCTTTAACCTCAGCAGTATTGGGGTATTTCTTTAAGCTCCTTGTGGCTGTGCACCACTGTAAGACATTATTTTTGATAACAGACTTGCATATTAAAAAAAAAAAATCTTTGGACTGTAATTCCTTAGACTAACAGAAGAAACTAAATATGTCTTTGCCATGGGCTGATATTTTGGCTGTGTTGGTCACATTTTTCTCAGCAGAGAAAAGAACAAAAAAAATTTGGCAAATTATTTTCCTGGCTTCTGGATGTAGTTCAGATGTTTGTAATTTGTGAGTTTTGGGACTAGACTGGATTAGATCACTGTTATTTAATAATGGCAGCATATCTCTGACTGCTAGCTCAGGATACTGTGTTCTGACCACAGTTTTCCCTAGGGGAGAAAAGCCAGGAAAAAAGGGGGAAATACAATTTTTTTTTCTTCTCTCTCTCTTCAGTTACCTGCTTAAATCAGACTGCACGTGAATTTCTATAAAGGCCATGTGGTTTCCCATTTTTTAATAATTTCTCTTTAAAAACCCCAATAAAACCAAACATACACAAAAAACCAAACCAAAACAACCACCCCTCCAAAAAAACAAAAACAACAACAACAAAAACCCCAAAAAACCCTAAAAAACAGACCCCAAGCAAGCAAACAAACAAACAAAACTACAACCAAAAGATTCAGACTTCCTTTAATTAAAAATAAAGACAATCAAACAAACGAAAAAATTTTCATTTTTTCAAACCTGCATCTTGTCAAAGGAAGAACCGGTTTTTGTAAAAATAATAATAATAAAAAAGTAACTGCACTGAAAACTTTCTCTGATTTAGTTAGGAATTAAATAACCAAAGATATTTGGTTGAATAGATGTAGTTGTATTATTCAGATTTGGTTGAACTTATAGTTGAATTAATTATATATACAGAAATTTTCTTCAGCTTTCAAGATGATTAGGTTGAAGATTGTAGCACAATTCAAGGAATTGGTATCAAGATGGGCTTCCTGCATATACTGCCTGTGGCATCTCTATGTTATTACTAATTTCCTATCTTTTCAGGGTGGGGCAATTTTTAATTTTTTTTTCATATTTTCTCTTTTCTTCTTCTCAGTATTCCAGAGAAAGCTATATCTGTGAATCCAAATTTGTCAATAGTTTAGCCTTTTCAGCACACTGTACCTCTTGGCCAGCACAAAAAGACATCCACCCACATATGACAACTCAGGCTCTATAGTAAACTTGAGTCTCTCCTAAATATGATCAAAAGATTTTATGGGGTTATTTCCTCACAATTGGTAGTGTTTTAAAACTTTTTGTGTTAGAATTGGAGAGAGCTTAAAACGGAGAACATTGGATAAGCAATTGTACTTGGTCTGGCTGAAATAATACCCCTCACAGCAACCCTCACAGCGCTGTGCTTTGCATTAATAGTTAGAAAGGAGCTAATAGGATACCAGCATTTTCAAAACTGCTGGGCAGGGCTCAACAGCATTAGGGCTGTCTGTCCAACATTCCCCCCTTACCAATAGGCTGGGTGTCAAGAAGATTTTGGGAGGGTAGCCGGAACAGTTGACTCAAATTGACCAAAGGGATGCTCCATTCCATATGACATCTGCTCAGATATGAAAACTAAGAGAAAGAAGGAGGAAGGGTAGGAGCATTCATTGTTTATGTTTAACTTCCAGGGAAACTCCTATGCATACTGAAACCCTACTTCCTGAGAAGCAGGCTGACACCACCTGTTAATGGAAGTAGAAAATAAATCTATTGTTTTCCTTCGTTTCTGCATGAGCAAATTTTGCTTCCACTTTATTAAACTGCCTTTATTTTGACCCATGAATTTTTTTATCTTATTTCTTCCATCTTCTCCTGCTGAGGAGAGGCATGATACAGCAGCTTGGTAGGCACCTGGCATCCAGCCAAAGTCAACCCACCAGAGCAAAGCTCTTTAACAAGAGTATAAATGAAACATCATACAGACCTTTCAGCTTCTCCAGCTGCTGTTTCCACTGAAGCTTCTGTCATTCTGGAGACTGCAGGAGAGATTGGGACAGGGAGACAGAGGTGGTAGCAATCAGAAAAAATGCACAGTTTTTATGACTATGCAGAAGTACCTTCAAAACCTTCTGTATCAAACTATGTTGCTTCAGCTTTGGTCACATAAGGATGTTTTAAGCACTTGAAAGATCTTTCTTTTCATAGTTTTATTCTTACTGTATTTTTGAAAAAGGCTGTTGGAATAAAAAGTGAAATAAAATAATGTGTATTAACTTCTACTTTTCATTGTTAGATCTCCTAAATGCTGGGGACTCCACTGCATTTAGCATTTCACAGAAATATAATAAAAGATAGCTGCTGCCACAAAGTCATTTACGGTCTGAACTATCTGAACTATAAGACACAACAGCTTGGGAATTGGCAAAGGTGTATGAACTCATTTTAAGGTAAGTTTCTTTGCTCAGAGTGTCTGGGTGTAATGAACCATCAGCAGTATTCAACAACACTGAGCTCAGAAATCCAGAGGATGTTCAACATTATCACTGGCATTTCTATATTGAATTGCCTTTGACAGCAGATTAATGATGGTGTTGGTGGAATCATTGTGGTAGCAGAATTGCTTCTCCGTTTTTTATCCAAGCCTTATCCTCAGCCTAGCTTTTCATCTGATATCACCTTCATCTCCTAGGTAAATATGTACAGTCCGGTACTGTGTACCTCAGGAGAGTGGGGTAGACAGGCAGGAAGATGATATATGGGAGCAGCAGGAGGATTTTCCATCCATTCTCATTGGAGGAATCAGGGAATATGCTATAGTTTTCAGCCACAGTCATGGACTGAGAAAGGCCAAGTGTGAAGAAGGGACAGGCTTCCTTGCTTTTGGCTGTGGATTAGCTACATATTCTCAAGTAATTAGTCAGGTAATTAACCATTGGTGATATTTCAGTGATTGGCAGGATGGTTTTGACTCAAAGTTAGATAATTCTCAGCATGAAGCCATGCTTTGGGTGTTTAGTCCTAGCTTGCTGACAGCTTAGTCATATTTGTATCACACACTGAGTGCACATGTGCTCCAGTTCTATCTTCCCATATGAGGAGTGATATTTTGTTTGATCTTCCTTGGTGAAAGTGTCACATTTGTTGTTTCTCAACTAAGATTTTTCTAAAACAATTTTGGATTGTTCCATACTGATGTCTTTTTCTGGCAGTGACAAATTTTCTGCAACAAATGAACTTTGTGTTCTGTATTTTCCAATGATTATTAAATGTTGATGTTCACCCTGAATCATAGTATAAACTGAACAAGGTAAAAATGCATTTACACTAATTTTTTTAAATTTGGAATTGTATTTTAGTTTTTACATAAATCCATTTGTGATTTCCATAGGTTCTACTTGCAGAGTGGTTTTGTTAAAAGTTAAATGTATTCCCTTATAGAAGAAACAACCTGCCAATTCTTTTCAGCTGTATCGCAAAGGCAGTCTAATCCCTAGTAGGGACATATGTATTTTTATTTGCTCCTGGCAGGTATTTTTACACATTTCTAAGATCTTCTTGAGTCTTCTCTTCTCAATACTGAGCAGCTTTGCTGTTTCAGCCTGGCTCCCCTGACAGATGGCCCGGGCCTTCATAATCCTCGTAGCCCTCAGCTGCACACACTTCAATTTTTCCATGTCCTTCCTTTACTGGGGAGCCCAGCACCGAACTCAGCAGCCCAGATGTGTGTCCTTGGGGCGGAGCAGAGGGGAAGGATCACTTTTGTCAGTCTGCTGGGAGCACTGTGCCTGTGGTAGCCAGGGAGGTATTTGGCTGTCTTTCCCAGGAAGGAACATTTCTGGTTCATGTTCAACATATTGTCCACCAACACACACGGGTTCTTCTCTTCAGAGTTCTTTTCCAGACAGCTCCTGGAGCAAAATGTCCTTCCTCCTCAGGGGCAGGACATGGCATTTCCTTCTGCAATCATTACGGCATCACTGTTTTTTTCTGTGTAAAATTCTGTGCAACTGGTGATGTTTCAGAATAATTTTTATACTAGTCAGTCTTAAGTTTCTTTACTGGGTTTTAGGGTTTTACTCTTCCCTATATTAAGGAGATTTTATTAACTTATAATAAAATTTGCCATACTGATTATTCAATGGGTTTTCAGATTTATGTTTCCTAAAGAGAAACTATATAGTATATATTCCTAAAGAGAATATATACTGATTTAACTGTAAATTTCCTTTATGGTAATATCACAACATTTTCTTTAGAATGTGTAGAAATAAATCCTTTAGGCATGAAAACAAAGCTTTAAAGCTTATTTTTTTTTTTGTAGAAACTTCTATAGATTATACACCATTTTTATACATATTTTAAGGATTATAGTTATCCCTTAAAATATACAGCATGACTTTCTGATTTTCAGCATTTTTTTCATGTTGCATTTAAAATAACATATATACGTACCCAGCAGCATTATTGTGCAGTTTACAAGCACAATACCCCGAGACAGTATATTATCCCTTAGTTTGAACAAATATTGAGCTTTTCCTTTTCTTTGTAGTTTAAGTGCAGGTATTCTACAGTCTTCACTTCACCAAGTTTTTTGTCATCCTTCCTGAAAGCTATCTAGGGCTGCTTTTTCTATTCCTCAGGGAAAGGTGGAATTACTGCCGACAGTTTTTCTTTTCTTACCTTGACCTGGTGGCTGAGTGGCTTCTGTGATGGTGTCTGGTTCCTTTCATCCACACTCCTGCTGTGTGAGTAATGCTGAGCCTCGGCTGCAGCGCCTCTCCCCAGTCAGTTGCTTCTCTTCTTTTAGCTGAGTGAGGATAATTACTTCACTAGGATACAGTCAGCTCCCACTGAAGTCAAGGGAGCTAATAGAATCTCAAATAGCTAATAGAAGAACTGCTTTGTTTCATGTGGGGTTAAATACGATGAAGTTGGTTCAGTGTGATACCCCTTTCAAACCACAGTACTATGACCAAACTCAGCTTCTGCGATAAAATTCCTATTTTATTTGGACCGTATGTTCCTAAGGTTGCATTTTCTGATGGTACTACAATTTGATATAAAAAAATATTTATCTATGTGTTAATTGTGGATTCACAATTATTTCAAAAATAATAGTGGGAAGAAAAACAACCTTTTTTTTCTTTTACATGTTTCCAGTTGTGAATGGCCATAATGTCTTTTTAACTGATTATGAAAAAAAATATGTACAAACCATCGCAATTTTCTAACCAAAATAAAATAAATATACCAACAAATTAGAAAACCCTTGTATCCTACAATAAAATAAAACTAAGAAGTATAAAAAATACGTATTTTTTTCCTGTACCTCATCATGCCACACTCAGACAGAAAGACTGACAAAGTTTAAAAAAAAACCAATGACACAGTCAACAAACAAATGTGAAATCCATCATTTTGATATTTCTATTCCCAACATGCATTCTGCATTACTTAAAGGGAATTATGGGTTTGCACTTCCTTTTCTATTTGAATTGAAATAATGGATGCAGTTAATAACATTTTTACTCAATCAAATGTAATGAAAGTTAAAGTGTCTCTATAGGTTCACAATCACATCTAAATAATATATATGCATGCACAAATATATGTATATTACATATATTGTATAAACTGATATACTTAGGGATATATGTAGATATGTAAGTTTGTTTATGCACACAGATATACATCGATTAACTAGGTAACTTCTTCATTAAAATCCACAGTATTTCGAAGCTATTAGTGAAAGCAAAACCAACTAAGGAATGGATTTGTGAGATCAGGTAAATATTGCTTTCTTTTTTTATACTAATCTAGTTACAATCAAAGTTCAAGCTCTCTGTGCTAAAATCTGTAGAAGAGAAAAATACCCAGGGAATTATTTATTAACAGTAAAATATCTTGTGTGGATCATCATACAGAAACAAATATAATCACACCCTCCTGCATAAAGTTCACAACTTCCATTTCCCCTTTATCCCCTTTCATCCTTGTGTGATGATGCTTTGTTCTTGTCACCAAGAATGATCTCATGTTGCCCCAGATTCATTTTACATGTAATTAGCAAGAGCTTCAAATTTTCTAATCAAAGGAGATTGCTAGCCACAGAAGCATACCATCTGTAAAAAAGGTGGTACAGCACAAAAGTATTTTGTCAGTGTTAATATATCTTTGATGCCTCATTATATTTTCTCTTCTTAATTCTTCCTTTTGCCTTAAATTCATTAAAAAGGCTTATTTTTCTTTTGATAACTAGAGGAACATTTTAAGAAAACTTCAAGCAAATTGTCCGCTAGATACTTATGGAAACCGTTCTTAACAACAGGTTTTTTCAATGAAATGATTTAATTTTGTATGTGAAAAAATCCTAGTAAACTCCCCCCAAAAAACCTCATTTTCCTTTCTCATTTCATTCAGCTTTTTTAAACTTCTATGGTGAGCTTCTTTATGCTCTATATGAGCATCAAGAAGTATTTTTTTCATAGTACATGTAAACCTGGTGGACTGACTGACTAACACAGAAAAATGACAAACTATATTTTGCCACTACAAGCTCAGATATTTTCTTATGAACCAAGTACTTATGGCCATAAAGTTGTAAAGGATCAAAATGTCAGAACAGATTGTTTAAAAGTTTTTGTTTTATTTTCCGTCACTATTTACACATACTGCATAGAAAAATATAACTTTACCGGGAGCTATCAACTGGAGAAATAAATAGGAAGAAAAACTGCTTTATATGACCACATAGGACCACAGTGAATTCAAAGAAAATTTGCCAGATAAATATCAATTAAAAGAATCATTATATTTAACATTATATTTGATGGGAAATTATTCTCGCAGAAACACAATGGATGAGGCTAGAGGACAGTTCTGGAGCTTGACTAGCCCAACATCTTGCCCAGAACAGAATGAGTCAGAGCAGGTTGTGTGAGGATATGACCAGTTACACCTTGCTTATTTCCAAGAATGTAGAGTTCACAACCTCTCTGTACAGCTGACTCCAGTGTTTGACCACCCTCATAGTATCAGCATTTTTTCTTGTCAGTTTGTGCCCTCTTGTCCTGTCACTGGACTCCACTGAGAAGAGTCTGACTTAATTTCTTTTAGTCCTTTCCATCAGATATTTATACATGTGGATAAAATCCCGCCAAGCCTTCTCTTCTCCAGACTGAACAGCCCCATCTCTCTCATGATTCCCTCCTATGTTAGATGCTCCAGTCTCTTAATCATCCTCCTTGCTGTTTTCTGGACTCCAGGTTGTCCCTCAGTCCAAGCAGTACAGATATTTCTCACTATGGCTGAGCAGAGAGGAAGAATTCGCTACGTGCCGGCAGTGATCTGCCTAATGCAGCTCAGGAGGCCATTGGTCACCCTTGTCATGAGGCTGCATTCCACAAAGTCTCTGAATTGAAAGTAAAAGAAGGATTTCTGCTTCTATGTTTCTATGATAGGACTATTTCCATTTAGCAATTTTATAATAAATGACTAAAGAAACTGTAACTATATGACTGACGAGAGTACATCTGTTGTGGTGGTACTTTTTACCCCTGCCAGAGGTTGCAATATGATCTCAGGAATTCTTATTAGCTCTCAGCCTAGAAAAATGAGTTAGACCATGGAGTTTCCTTTGACCTTATCAGAAACTCCTATGTGACTAATACTAGGGTCAGCACTGTCTGTACCAGGAGTGAAGGAGAGGGACAACACATAGTTATCCCCTGACAGCCATGGATCATTCTCTCTTACCTGAATCATCCTGGAGATTTACTGATGACTAAAGCAATTCGGCGTGAGGCCCTTCGAGCTCTCCTGGACTGCAGTGGGCTGCCCCAGCATCTCCAATGCAGTGCCACTAAGAGCTTTCAAACTCTCAGGGTTGTGCTACTCAGAGGACAATTGTCAAAAGCTGATGACAGGACCTGGGCTGCTACCCCTAGTCCTCAAGACTCAACATTTTTTACTTGTTGAGAGATGCAGAAACATCCACCTTGAGTATTTCACTCAACTCGCAGGGGATTTTTAATAAGTATACCTTTGTACATACTACTTTGTGATTGTGTGTATGCTTGTGTGAATTGCTTTATATATGCTATATTGTCACCTCAGATTTATAGTCAAGTTACTGCTGTGCTTATAATAAATTCTATTGAGTGATTTTGTATTAAATAATCAATGATTAAGTGATGTGGCCACCAGAGCCCGGGCTAGCTCAGAGACTCACGCTAGCACCGTGCCAGGTGTGGGGAACTGCCTCAGTGTGGGGATTACTGAAGGCAGAACCTTTTGAGCCACTTGCTCAACAGTGCAG
>VXBQ01000649.1:1926617-2032604 GCA_013400175.1 Phainopepla nitens | reverse complement strand
GATAAAGGAGAAGGGGGAGACTCCCTGCTGCGGGGTTTCAACTACGTGGGTTTATTAAACCTGGAGGTTCACAGCAGGAGAGACACCGAGCACCTCCGTGCATGGGGTTAAGTGTGACCACAAACCAATGGGGGGAACACAAACAGGTGAACAATTGGGAATTTCTGGGGGGAGAATGAGGGGATTTGTTTAAAACTCCAGGGCCAAATGGGATAGGGGGGAGGAAGGGGGAGGTCACCTGGGCCAACGGGGCACCCAAGATGAGGGGAATCCCCAGCAGGTGTTATGGTTAGGGATTGGTGCAGGACGAGACTGGCAGGGAAGGCTTGGGAATAAGGGGTAAGGTTTGAATGACAGGCAGGGAAGGAGCTGGAACAGAGGGTGCGGATATGATGAGGGACAGCTAGGGGGAAGACATCACTTAGGGACAAACCAACTTCAGGGAAAACCCAGGGGGAACACAGGAGCAAACCATTAAACACAGAACTGTAAAACATAAAATAAAAATACGCACTGCAACAATTGAGTACTGCTGAATCCTTTAGAATTTAACCATGGATCAAGTCTGAGTTTGGCAAGGGAAATCCCTCCAAATCTCATGACTCAACAGCAGAGTCTCCCTTACTTTTTTGAACCTTTATCCTTTTGCATCCTCATGTTGCATGAACTATATAAATTGATCTAAACGACTCATTCATGACACCTGTCTAGATGCTCATATAGGTTACTATCACAGGGATGTACTAATTTCTGAAATAATCCTCAAGTGTAGGTCAGGCAATCCTATTACCCTTGTTCTACACGAGATGAATTCCGGGTAGAAGAGATGAACCGCAGAGTCACACCCAAGGACCCAGCTGCATGGACAGGCTCAGCCTGATAGCTGTTCAGACATATGTGCTCCAGATCAACTAGAAATGAGAAAATTAGTTTCATACCATTTTAGCGTACAATGAAGCTAAAGTACAGGAAGGTGCTTAACTGTAAGCACAGAGAAAGAAGCATTTAGGTTCCTATATTGATAAATAAATGCCTCCACTTAACACAACTCAAATGTTAGGTAAAATCTAGAGCTAGCCACTAGGAAAATTTCAAGTATGTATATATATTAAAGTGCCTAAGTCTTTCTATCTTTCTAGAGCTTAGGGACCTGAATCAGTGCTGAAATTTCACTTTTTAAAATTACATGACCATTAGGTATTTGTGCATTACCAAAACTACCTCAGCTTGTATCATCCTGAAAAAAAGCATCTAACACATCATTATTAACAATTTAATGTGATTTCCCATTGAAATAATAACTAACAGGAGTTCAAATAATTTTTAGATGGACATATATGTGAATGAACACAAAAATAAATATTAGAAATATGAGTTAAGATTATGAATATGAATAACATTATTAATATGAAGAAAATTCACTTAAATATGCTGAAAAAAGTCTTATAGAAATTCCAGTTCAGTCAAATATTTTTCACTTCTATTCTTGTTTTGAAGGACTCTTGAAACAAATGTTAATTGTAGAGTGGAATGAAATTAACGATCCTGACAACATTAAAATTTAAACATTATGTAAACAGTATACCTATATGACACCTGTCAATGTAATTTTTCCTCGATTCTTTTCTCCATGTGAAGACTAGGAATTTTGTCCAAATAGAATTGCATAGCCATTTAGACTGAAAAAGTATTTAAGATCATCAAGTGTAATGGTTAACCCAGCACTCCCAGTGCTACCACTAAACCATGTCCCTAAGTGTCATATCCACCCTTTGAAATACCTCCATTGGTGTTGTCTCCACCAACCAATTTCTGGGTTGCCTGTTCCAATGCTTGACAGCCCTTTTGATTAAGAAATTTTCCCTAACATCCAGCATAAACCTCCCCTGGTGCAACTGAAGGCCTCTTCTTGACTTATCACTTGTTACTTGGGGGAAGAGACACAACCCCATCTCCTGACAGTGGTAGAGAGTAATAAGGTCCTTCCTGAGCCTTCTTTTCTCCAGACTGAACAGCTCCAGTTCTCTCACTCACTCCTTATAAGACATTTCACTAAGTTTTTGCTCTTTTTTGGATGTGCTCCAGCACCTCAATACCCGATATAACCTGATATATATAGTCTGTCCCAAATGTGATATTTGCATTAAAACCTAGTTACTGTAAGTAAAAATAGCTTTAGAAGAAAAAGGAGCCTGGAAGTAGTGCATTTTAGTCATTGTTAGAGCCATATCTATAACTATTTAAATTATTATTTTTATGCCTGGCAAAAAATGCAGCCAGATGGTGTCTTTCATGTGCCAAGTTAAGACCAGAAGCACTATTTGACCAGGACTCTTAGAACTCATTGTTAAAAGTGAAAATTTAGCTGTGAATCTCTGACACAGCTAGTACTACGTCATAAAATTGCTGTAATATGTTTGTTGAATTTAATTTGATGTGGCACTAAACTGGCAAAAAAATGACCTTGTTCAGTAGGCAGTAGATTTGATTTAATCTATGAGACAATGACAGAGAAGCAGATGCAAACATTAGAAATCCTTTTACTCATTTTAATCCTTATGAAAGATGAATTTTACTGTAGAATCAGAAAGTACATACTAAAGCACCTCAAGGAATGGGAGACGTCTCATCTGCTGGCTGCATTAGGACTTACCATCCCCTTTTCATGCACCATGCATCAGCCTGAAGAGCAATATTCAGAACCATTAGCATGATCAATAATGGCAGGGAAAGTCACTTTCTATTAACATTTGCCTCACCATACTTAGGTTTCTTGTGCCTGTAAATAGTTCTCTTTCTACTGACAAGTCAGTTTGGCATGAGTAGTTTCAGGGAATCTTAGCTTTGCCTGCAGGGCTTCTTCTAAAGTTAAATGCTTTCATTTGAACACTTTCTTCTTTTTCAGTTCACTCATTGACAGCCTTTTATTTTTTTCTTTCTAATTTCCTTGATTTTTTTTCTTTATCTCCTAAAAGTATCTAGTATTATAAGTAAAAATTTTAGACATTTGCTTCTGTTACACTAACATCAGCTGATACTACGGGTCATGTGAAAAAATTTCTATAATCTAACACATTCTACTTACTTAGAGGCAAATAAAAAAGGGTACATATCTCACTGTGATACCTGATATCACTTGATTAAAAATTAGATTCCTTGTTCTGAGTTGGAATATATAATGCTGAGTAAGACATCTACATTGTCTATAGTAGTTACTGGTGAAAAATCATTTTTTTAAAAAAGAGTTCATCCCAAAACCCAGGGTGCAACAGAAATTCTTCAACAGTCAATAGAAAATGTTAAACATGGTAAACAAACTAAAGCCATTCATGTGTAATATTCTTCTCAGTAACATATATACAACAAAAAGTAGACCTATAGAAGCTTCTTCTGTGTTAGATCAAAAGCTCAAAAGCATGTAGTGAATCTGAATGGTTTTTTGCATGTAGGCAACAGCTATCATATTTTTGAAAACCTTCTTATTAATTGTTGGATAATAGAATCATGCTGCTTTTGGAAGATCTTGTTTATCCTGAGACATACTCTCCAAAGACCATTATGGTCCAGGCCTCAGCTGGCCATAGTAAATTATATTTGGAGCTAATAAAAATAATTGATCCTTCAGATATTGATACTTCTGATCTGTAAATAGATTAATATGGTAGAACAGATTCATTCTCTTTTGAGTTTCTTATTTTCCCCATTTCACACAATCACAATTGGACACATGCCGGTGCAGATATCAGTTGAATTCCACTGTTTTTGTTTATGAATGTTTCTGCTTCCTGAATTTGATATTGAAGAAGGAAAATAGAAGAGATTAAGGGCAGGGGGGAAGGAAACAATGCACTTGTGACAATTAGTGATGTGATCTTTCATCATTTCCTGAAAATTTAATTCATTTAAAGGAAACAAAGAATGATACAGAGTAACGACCCATATCTAACAATGTATTGTCCTAAGAAATCCTAAGATATGGACATTTGGAGAGGGAAAAGAAGAAAAAACCAAAAGAAAAAGGAAAAATGTAGGAATTAGTATAACATCCAAAACCTAAAATATAAAAGAGAGGNCTTCTCTAAGAGGCCTATTCCAGGGTTTGATCACCATCTCTGTAAAGAAATCCTTCCTAATGTCCAGTCTAAGCCTTCTCTAGTACATCTGTGAACCCTCCCACGCATCCTGTCGCTGGGTTCTAGGGAGAAGGAACTCTCCACTTCCTCTCCTCAGGAAGCTGTAGAGAGCAATGATGTCACCCCTCAGACTTCTTCTGTTCAAACTAAACAAACATAGATTCCTCAGCTCTCCTCATATGACATTCCTTCCAGCCCTCTCACCACCTTTGTCAGCTCCCCTTGAATGCATTCAGGGACCTTCATCCTTCTTAAATTGTGGAGCTCCAAGTATTTGACTTACAGACCTCAAGTCAAATTTATTATTTATGTTGATGAAGTATATTCAGTGACATATTCACTTTTGGGAGTGTGAGGGGGCTGTAAGAGGGTGTCATGTTAAGGCAGAACAACTTTGTAATCATCATAGATTTGCACATTACATCAAAAACTATGAAAAACATCATATGCAAAAATACCTATGTGAATACACGATGTCTAGATGAAAAAAAAAACTGTGTAGAATGAAATGTGTACTGAAGAGGAATGAATACAATGAAAAGAATTGTAGATTGAGAATCATGAGTACTGTATGTATGTTGCATTACATTCACAATTCAAAACCCCATTCTTAAGCATTTCTTCTGTTATTGTAGAAAAGTAAACTGACAAAGTCATGTTTATCTATACAGACAGATACTCCATTGTAGAAAACTAATATGATTGGATCTCTTACACACTCTGTATTATGGTGGGTATGGAGTGTGAATACTAAAGTAAGCTTATCTTCTTTATTTTTAACTGACTTAAAGAAATCTATGGTAAAAATCAATTCCTGCAACACACATATTTAGTACATGATTTAGTAATCCAAATGTTTCTGAAGAAAGACATTCAAGAAAATTCTCTTTCACAGACTGGCAGAGCAAAATCAGCATATCCTGAAATGTTTGAAGAGGGTAAAGTATTATTCAAATTAAATAGGCTTTTAGTAAAGCTTGATCTCATTCAAATTCTAAAATAATGGATTTTATTGTTTGGTGATATTAATGATTTTACTTGAAAAAAAATCAAGTAAAGCCAACTAAAAAAGAGAAGTCTTACAGAAAAGATCACCAAAAGTAAAATGAAATAATCGGAAGATTAACTGATTTAAGAAGCTACTCAATTAGGAATATAAAAACAGAGTCCAAATGTTTCAAAGACTAGATAGGGAATTCGAACTATTCTTTCAACTCAATATAATTTTAAACAGACAATTTATTCTTGGTATTTCTGCAGGTTTGTTTGTTTGGGTTTTTTTTGATTGGTTCGTTCTTTTTTTTTTTTTGGTTTGGTTTTGACTTGAAATAGCAGTACCATATGAAACAAAGATAGGTAAGTCAAAGCTAGAATATTTAATTTAACAACTCTCTATTTCATAAAAACTCAGTAAACATGAACACTATTTGTACTGAAACTGCATTCAAAAGTGGAGCTGAAAGTAAAGGTTGCTTTCAGTATCTCAGTGGCTTAAGTTGTCAGGGGTTACCAGGTGTGATTTCCAGCTCATTAAGGGAACTACAGGTTTATTTGTATATCCTGACTCCAAACTGTGTAACCTCTACTACTAAAACTGTTGAGCATATTGTGTCTGAAAAAAGAGTCAGGAAGAGAAGGCATAGCTGGTTTATGCCGCATAATGTATCCTCTGGTAGTTGTGCTAAGTATATATTTCACATTCTGCTTATGCCTCAGAAAGAACTAGAATTCATGGGTGTAAAGGAAAGCTGAATCAAGTCTATACCACTGACCAAGTACTGCAACATAGGATTGAAGATAAAGTTCACAGTAAAGATGCATTTTAACAAGGAAATTGTTCTACAGAGAATAAATCTTACAAAATAACTATTGAATGGTATCTTCGTAATCCAAGCAGAGAATATGCATATTTTTAGGAACATTATTTCAAGCTGAACCAATTTTGCATGTATTCATGTACATATGCAAACAAATACATGTGTTTGCATATGTACATACGAATGTTTTTTTTAAAAAAGCCTGGTCTAATTATCAAAAAATCATCACACTAGATTTTTGAGACATCTGGTAAATTTATTGGCAAACCTGAAGAACACTTCCTTGTTGCTTGGTCCATTGTGCTGAGTAGTCTAAGTTAGGTTGAATATACAATGAACAGAAAATATTGTGTGTTATTTTCTATCACAGGTAGGACAAAATAATTTCGCAATTACTCTTATTTCAAGGACGTGACATCGCATTACCTGTTACTCTGAATAACTTGTTATATAGATATTTACACTATTGAGCTTTTTTCCACAACATTTTTTTTCAAGCGTCACCCTGCTGCTATGTGTTAGACACTTACCTGTGAGGCATTGTCACAAATGTTTCAGGCATACATCAGTGTCACACAACTGTATGAGAATCATCAGTAGTCAACAATATCTTTAGAGTCTCTGCCCTCCTAAAAAAGCATCTCCTGGAACAAGTTTTCTTTTTTCATGGAAACCAAGTATCAGTAAAACAAAATGCCTGTTATTCATTTCTATTCAGTACAGTAAAAAAAATATGTTTATTTTATCTTTAAACAATTCTTTCTATAGAAAACCAAGAGGTATTTGGAAGACTTTAGAAAAGTTACTGAGCACTTATAGTCAAAGTATTGTTTTGCATCATTGCTGCTCAAACCTTCTGCGTTTTTATAGGTATCGTGCTTGCTGCTCATGTTAAGGAAGTCTGATCACTGTTCATTCGCATTTCTTTTTTCAGTTTTTTTTTCTGCTGAGAGTAGTCATGGCTCTCTTTGGTTGTTTATTCAGTAAGAACACTTATGATTTCGAGATCTTGATTTTCAAGGATTTTTAGCTTGAGTTGGCAGTAGAACTACAGACACTATGTCTATAAAGTCTACTATCACTGTCTTAACCACTAAAATTTAAGCATCCAGGAGGAAAAATTGAAGAAGTTATTATTTACAATTTTTATTTTTATAGTATTGCTTTGAAAACTTTTTATTCTGCCATACCTTTGTTGGAGTTCATTATCATGGATCTGATATTTATATTCAATCATAAAATTTTTAGGACTGAAACCACATGGGACTCAGTTGACAAGGGATTGACTAGACCCATTAAGTATAGTTCCTACTGTCTTCAATAACAGGCAGTGAAAAAATAAATATATATTAAGAGAAATCACATTATATTTCAAAGCAAAATATTAATTAATACAATATAACTCTCCACACTTCTTAAGAAATATAGTTACTAAAGTAAAAAGCTGTGCATATTATATTTTAATTTAAAAGAAAAACCCTTAATAATGAGTTAACTTAGGCAAATAATGTTTTATTTTATCATTATTATCATTATTATTGCTGCTGCTAAATATACAGTAGTTATAAGAAATAATTATTTTAAAAATAATTCAAGGAAATTTGGAATGTGTCCTTTTTGCATCTGTGATCAATTTAGAGTGTTTTAAAGGAAGCAGGAAAATAGTTATTTTAGTGTAAATCAGGTTCTCTGTGCTTGTAAGCAGGAAAATAGAAGAAAATTATCATTCTTGATTTCATGCATCCTAATTAAATGCAGTGGAATTTTTCCCTGGACTTTATTTTAGGATATTTGAACACAGAAAAAGTATGAAATGTTATTAGACATTTTACTCTCTTTTACAAAAAAAAAAAAAATCTGTCATAGTCATGCAAGTATTTAGCTGCACAACAAAATTGAATGCAAGACAGAAAATCTCATAGGTAGACACTCAAATCTTTCTTAATCACAAGTAACATCACACAGGTGTAGAGTGGAATTACTCCTGTGTGGTATGGGAATGAGAACACAAGTTACTGAATCCTCATTGTGTTTCCCAGGTTTGTTTTAGGTGATTTTATTCGGTGTTCAGTGACACCAATGTCATCCAATGACTCACTTGACTTGACAGCTAAAGTTTCTTTTTCATATTCTGAGGAGGACCACCAGATTTGTCCCATATAATTTTGTATTCCATTCTTCCAAAGAGCAGATTACTTCGTAGCAGGTGTATGGAGGATACAATAGCAATATGAACTTCTAATAAGATGAATTTCTAGCTAAGCTGAATGCCTCTTAGCCTTCACAATTTATCACAAATGCTGGATGATGAATCAATTCTGGTATCTTTTGCAATGATTTCAAAGCTGGTCCTCATATAAGTATTCCTTTTTTTAATTCTCTGAAGTGCCGACATTTGAGCTTCTATCAGAGATTAAGAGCACATTAAAAGTAAGAAGCATTGTGTTCTATGTTATCTTTTTAATTTTGAGTTCTAAATCTCATGTACTTTTTAAAATTTTTACATATATTATTATACTTCCAATGTTAAGCTTTATAATATAACAAAAATATCTTTAAAATATAATGAATTGTCTTCTTTCCAATCATGCATTTGCTCGCCTTGTTGTTTCATTGCCATGAAGGCCTATGTGTTCTAGAATAAAATTACAAAAAAGCTTTAAATATAAACCTATCAGTGTTATGAACTATTTCATACTGATCATATTACTTCTTTGGCTTTACTAGTTAAATTATACTCAAGGCTGTAAAACAATAGGTCTAGTTGAAACTCCTAACAATTCAGTATAAATATAATAGCAAAATCATTTAAGAAATACCCTTTGGAAATTATGTCAGAAAAATATGTTGTATGTCAAAATTCTGGATTGTATAACCTTAAATATACTTCTTTAAACAGTAGGACATTTTCACCAGTTTAACTAGTAACAAGGTGGACTGGAACAGCTTTTTCCAATAATTCTGTATTTGCCTTTTAGCTCAGGTCTATGTTTTTATAATTGGGCAAATATTGAATGATTATAAATCCATCTGGTGTTTGAAGAAGAGTAATCTACTCTTACCTACACTGATTTACAATTAAAATTGATGGAACAAATAAATTTTATTCAAGTTATTTTCATAAGATTTCCAGACTATAAAGCCTCATGTCTATCTTATGGAATAAAATACTTTAAATTTATTATCATTTAATCTACTAGGCATCTTCTTCCTAGCCCATGTTCTATTAATTCATTTGGCCATCTAAAAACTACAGTGAATCCTCAGGAAATATGAAATCACATATAATCACACGTTTTGTAAATTACTTTTCATCTATCTTAAAATTCACTAGTCATGCATCAAAATATCTGTCCCTACTATACTGCCTGTCTACTTCAACTTCCTTAAAAGGAATTTTTAATAGGGTTTTTTTTTTGGTTTTTTTTTTAGAATATGCCTCAATGACCAATGACTACAGACATCAGGGCTGGAAAGCAGTAGAGTGCAAAAAAGGTATGAAGAAAAATATTTTTTTTTGTATATAATAACATTCAAACCACTTAAAATATTTCTAACATAGCTATTAGAAGAAACAAGATTTTTCTGTAGTTCTGCCATCTATCTCTGATAAAGGGTAGTTTTAGGACCTATTATCTGACATATTGATTCAATTACAGAAATATTTTCACCTCTTGTCCTAATATATGTTATCAAGCTAAGGTAGAAAGTTCTGTTACACAGATTTTTTTTTTTCATGTAGTTCTAATCATATAACTCTAAAGGTTCAGTGAAATATTCACTAGCAAAAAGGTTTAATAAAGAATATTGAAAATAAATTATCTGTTACACTTTTTTAGTTTGCCATCAATTAGCATTTCCACTGCAGTTTAGACACCGTGAAACTATGTCAGAATGAATCTCTGCATATCTGCATTTATTACTCTATGTTGTTTCTAGATATATTCCTTTTACTCTAAGCACACCCTTTTCTCTCTGCATGAAAAGAATTTGCAGAATGTTCTTATGAATTAATTATCTGATCATATTCCAAATTGCTTTTGTTTTTCTGCAATTTCATCTTTTACTCTGAAATTCAATCTAGGTATTGTATTCACATATTTGTAATGTATTTGATTTTCTGAGTAGCTCCTACGTATTCAACAGTCATTCAAGCAGCAATAAGAAGACTAGCAGTCTGGAAATTAGGTTTTGGTAAAAAAGACTGCTTATATTTTCTATCAAAAAATTCAGGAAAGGACATGTAAACATTTTCTGTTGACTAAATACTTCACATCTCTGTTTGTAGCTATATCAGTAAGTCTTCTAAACTTAGTAAGTAGAACAGATCTCTCACTTCCAGGTATAGAGATAGTAATCAGTACATAATGTAGGACAATGAATCAGGATATAAATAATTTTCATAAACTTTTAGCTCATGCAAAAAAGACAAATGGATTTTATAACACAGAATATTAAATCGCCCTCAATGCTGTGTTTGTTGTATTGATGAGTGCTAAAAGACAGTAAAACCCAGTGTAAGGTTGAGCTATAGACAGAGATAGAAGTTTAAAAAGTTAATAAACAAAATTATCTGAGAGGGAAAAAAAGCCACCAGCAAAATATCCCAAATATTTTATCATGTACCCTTAGTCTAAATTAGGGAAAAAAAAAAAAAAAAGAGAGAGAGAGAGAAAAGAAGAAAATAAAACACAAGAAAACAAAGCAGAGAAAACCTTTTGCAGGAGGGTGATAGAGAAAATAGAAAATCAATTCTCTTTGAAGCTCAAATAATTTCACAAAAAAATCTTCCACATGTTATTTCTCCTATCTTTCCACATGGTCTGTCTTCAATATCCGCGTCAGCAGAATAGGTAGGATACTTCTCTTCACTCCCACTTGTAGAAACCACTACTTTCTGTGTGTGATAACTGTTATGGATTAAATAGTGCTAAAAAAGGAGTGAAGAAAAGTGTCAACAAAATATATACTTACTTTCAATAATAAAATTTCTTTGAAATGTTTCAATGCACTTTTTGGCTACATGAAAAAGTATAATCATACCAACAGATCTTGTTCTTTAAGAGAAGTACCATAAACATGGATACAGCAGTGAGGGACTGTGCTCCAGTTAAAATAGGTATATTTGAAAATCTCAAGTGAGTCTATGCTGATGAACAGGTGAAATATGTTGCAAAAAGAAACTAAATTATAACAAAAAAAAAACAACAACAAACCTTTACATACATTATAGTGCTCCAAACCACAAATAAACAGGACATTAAAATTTGTTATGAACTTTATGATTGTTAACTGGAAAATGTTTAGAAAAAATGATTGTTTAGTTTTTCAAATGCATTCAGAAAAAAAAAAAGAAAAATGAATAAGTGAATACTTAATAGGATGAGCTGCTTTTTTTTTTCAGTGCAAGTTACAGAATCAGGGTGCAATCATCTGCATAAAATGTCCATTTTTTATTGGTAACACCAAATTTTATGATTCTTCTTGGGCACAGAACTAATCCCCAAATTTAAAAGTCCTGACAAAAATGGTCTTGGAATCAAGAAGTAGTGATAGCGGAATCTTGTAAAATTCATGATTGTGAAAAGGGTTGGAAATCTTTGGGTCTGAATTCTCCCCAGTCTACAGTTATGATGCAGCTTCAATGGGAGTAGGGTGAGGCAGAAATCAAAATGAAAAACAAGCAAATAAACAGAATGCACAAGAAATAGTTGCTGTCCTTTCTCACTTGTGGCATGCCTGAAATCATTATGTTTTGTGTTGAACAAACTGCAGCTCTGCTTTGCTATCATGTAGACACCACATTCATTAAATCTGTTGCACAATTAAGATGATGAAAAGGATTCAGTGAGGACATGTCAGTTTGTTAATACTGAAGGACCAAGTAGTATTTATGAAGGAGCCAATTAACAGCACAACTGGAAAATACCATTTCAGTTTCTTTCATTCAGCTTTCCCAAGAATGTGCAAGAGGAATCTTGAACCATATCTGCCAGCCACAATTCTTGCGTTACATGCACTCTGCCTTACTAGTGAAACACCTTCCAACCCTGGAGCTGGGCAGGAGCCCGATACACTCTGTTCAAGTCAGCTTCAGTATATGGGTATCCACCCTTTTCAGTCAAGAGTCATTCTCCCAGTAGGGAGCAACTGACAAAAAAACTGGTTTGCAGAATCCTTATGGAGCTTCCATTACTAATAGAAATCATAAGTTTTTTGGAAAAAAAAATAGAAGGAAGCAAATGGGTAATTAAAGAAATAAACAAACACCACACACTTCAGGGGGTGGTCATGGTGTGATGAAAAAAAAAAAAAAGAGTTCAATCCTATGACTGAATTCTCCCAGCCCTTGATTAAATAAAAATCTAGAAGAAAAACTGCCCAAGCCCTCATAGATTGACTCACAAATTGCTACATGGAAAAAAGTGTTAAGCCACTGGAAAACAACAAAGAATAAAACAAAACACAGGAGGTTGCGTTAGCTTTTTATGCCGAGGTTTTGGTAGTGAGGAGTAGGATGGGGATGCCATCTCTGAGAAGCTGCTAGAATCTTCCCTTATGTCCACAGCCTCTCTAACTAAAGATCTAAAGAAACTCCATAAAAACTGAAATAGGTAGATAAACAACTGTCTACAAGTTAAGCAAAAAGATACAAAAACACAAACAAACAAACACACATATAACATCAAAAAAACACAACCCAAAACGAAAAAAGCAAACATAAACAAAAAACCACCCTCCCCCCGCAAAATAAAAAAAGAAACAAAACCAACAACAACAACAACAAAAACCTCACCCAAATAAACCAACCCAGGAAGCAAATTCTATGGAAGGAAAGAAAACCTTCTGAAAAAAAAACAAAAAATCCACCCATAAAAACACATCTAAATAAGTAGTACAAAAAAAACCCTGAAAAAACCCTCATGCAAACTCACTGAAAAACCCTCTCACAAAAAAAAAATAAATCCAAAAACCAAAAAAACCCCACCCCAAACAAAAAATAAATAAAAGAAAAGAAGGAAAATCAAGAAAATGAAACTGAAATAATAAGGAAGTTCCCCACAACAACCACCCATTCATATTTCACATAAACAAAGGAGCAAATATAAGAAGATTCTTAAGTCAGAAAAGTACAAATGGTAAAAATTGTCACCCAAAATATCTGTATGTCTCAAAAATATCTTTTGTCTACTTGCTTACAGCGTTCTGCACAGCAGGGAGCAGAGAAAGATGCTGGAAGAGAATGAAATAACAGTGTTGATTCATGTTTCTTGTGTAAGTGTATTTACAGGTTTCTTATAACCGTAAAATAATTCATAAGAGAGAAGAAAATATATTTCTTAAGAAATATTTCACCTTGCTCCGCAGTAAGGGGATAAACTCTGACACAGTTTTTTTAACATGTGTCTGCTAAAGAATTTGATATCCCTCTGTAACAATTTCAACCTCACCCAAACTTTCTCCTTTAAATAAATCCTGTCACGGATTTATCTCACTTAAATTCACTGGGATAATTTCCTTGCTTAAACTTTTGCTTCCGTGAAATTTTAGGCACTGTGAGGTCTGTCTAGCCTCTAAGTGTTCCTCAGCAATAAAATTAGTTTCTCACAGGTTCTATGTAATATCTGCCCATCCAAATACAGATACCTCAGGGCAGGGGCTGGAGTTTAGATGGCAGCTGGAGGCAGTGCAGGTTAAATTATTGTTTAAAAAAACAACCTTAGAGTCTTGTATTTTGGCAAATTAATTACGCATGGAAGTCTACAGCAGCTCTACACCCACCTCTGAGAAAGTCGGCTCAGTCCCTCCATTAGAGGGAATGGAGAGAAACTGGCCATTTTAGAGCATGACTCATGTGAACTGTTTTGAATATCTGCTTTATGAGATTCCACGGAGGTGCCACTGACTGTAAAGCAAGGACAAACTAGTACAGAAATCAGCTATAGGCATTTAAAGCTAGGTGAGGTTAGTTTTCAAGGGAACTTCATGATCTCCAGCAGGGAGTACTTACACATATTCTGTACTGTATTTCTCACATCTAAAAAAACCCAGATAAGCCCCACTTCAGTAAGTACAAAGAAAACTCCTACATGGAAGTCCTGTAGATTGTTTTCTTAACAGTATGGTAGCTGTTTTTCCCAGAAAATGAGCAGATATAAATTTCTAATATATTTTTCCACTGTCTTCTGGAAAGTTCCAAGATCATAGAAGTCTCTGTGACTTCTGTGCTGTTCTGTAGCTTATCAAACTGAAGATTTTGTCACGGGCTATAGGGGCTATGATGAGCTCCTAATTGAACCAACAGATCATTGTCAAACTCAAAAACATACAAAGCAGCTTTTGAAGTGAATGGGCTGGCTGCAACATTCTGATCTGCCTGCATTTTATCAGGGAAAAAAATAATGGTGTCAAAACCTGTGGTGAATCTTCTTTGAGAAACATCATTTATTCACAGGTCACACAGACAGCAACAAATTTTTAATGCATCTATGAATAAAAAAGGAGTACCCTGTAAGCAACACAACAAAATTTGTTGTAGGCTTGGAAGAGGCAATGGAAAGTCTGCCCTATATTCATGCCCTGTTTATTTGAAATCCACAGTATAAAGCAAATAATAACTGCAGGAACAGAGAAGCAAGATAAAATTTCTTCTTGCTTACTTATATCTGCAAATTTGCTGACATCTCTGTGGCTGACTACTCACGTTTTAATCATCAGCAAATTTAAAAAGACCATAGAACAGTTTCAAAAAACTTAAATAACTTTTTAGTAGTTATTTCCACTGGTGTGTGTTTAAGGCATTAGCTTCCTAAAAATTCACTACCAGGATAACTTTCGGAGAGTTTTCTTCAAAACAGTAGATTTTAACGCTTAAATTTACAATATTATTTATATATTTCATATATTATATTGTTATTTATGTTTGAACAACATTTAGAATTTATTCTTTCCTACAAGAAATGTGAAATTCCTGACAAAATTTTGACCTCTTCCTCATAAATTTCTAGAAAAGTTTTTTGCTGATAACAGTCCAGATGAGAAAAAGATTTAGCAAACAAACAACAAAAACAAAAGAAAACCATGAAAGTTCCCATAACACAAAACCCCCCCAAACCAAATTCATAATAAAATCCCCACAATCCAGTTAGATATGGTTTCTCACAAAAGTAACCCAAAGTGTTTCCTCATTCAGTGATAAATATGTATCTTCACTGAATCAATATAATACCACTCATGTTTTTAGCCTAAGAAAGAGAAGTACATGAATAATGGTCAGCTACTGATCTAATTCACTCGCATCCAAAGGATATATCCAAGTCGACGGGGACTTGAAATTGTCTCAGAGGGAACAAGGGGAGAGATGTTAGGGAGCAAAAGATATATTGCCATGAAAAAGCAAATGGTAGTAGGGCAACCTAGTATTTTTCATAAATCAGCAATGACCATTTTAAATGTAAAGAAAATGTTCTTAGTATTCACCATGTTAGACAATACACATCAATCAAAAAATGCTACTGAACAGGAATAAAAAGCCAGCTAAATCCATTAGCAAAAGGCATGCGCACAAAAAGGTGGGACCTAAGTAGAGAATTGATATCTTTAGAACCATAAACCTCAAAAAAATTCCCTAGATGTCGCATAAAAAACTTCCTCAGTTTAAAACAGAAGTTTATGATAACATCTGGGCACTGATCAGTACTTTGTTCCCACAATGTTTGCCAGGATCATTCAGTTATCTTCCTTGACAAATTTGATCTAATTGGTTTCAGCCAATCTAGCAGATCAATTTCAGACAAAAGCCAATCGTAGCTGTGAATACTGCTACACTTGTTTAACAGTGTACCCTGTTCATTTAGATCTCAGTTCAGATTTCTTCTCTGGATAAAGATAATTAAATTCACACTTCTCATCCCAGGTGAATGACATCCACTAAAGAGAGGAGCAATGGAATGTAGAGGCATCCTAAGGTATAAAACAACAGTCTCAAAGAGACCATGTGATAATCTTCGGGAAGACTCATGCCAAATACATTAAATCTATGCTGCAACTCAGTATCATATACCTGCAGAGTCCAAGTCTCCTAACTCTCTGTACAGGTACAAGCAATCCCTCAGCATATGCATTTCAAGAGCAAGATTAGGACAGCCTACCCAAAAGGAAATGCAGCTGGAACACTGCTGCATGTGCAAAACACTCTGATCCTCTAACACTGTAAAAGGAAGCATTCACAGCTTCCTCATGGAGCTATTTTACTTTACACCATGTCATAAACCATTAAGCAGTACTCTGTAATAAATGCTGAGACCACCCCCTAGGGGTTTTAGTTACTTCTTTTCTTGAGATAGTTTTGTATTTTTATATTTTGTAATTCAGATTATATTGTATGTAAGAATATTTTCTGTAGAGAAATTATCCCACGAGTATGAATGGACATCCTAGTTTTCTTCATAGATGAGTGCTTTAAAGGTGAGGGTGAAGTGTCACATTCACACTTGATTTTTTCTCTTAAGAAGCTAAGATTTTCAAGCTACATGACCATTTCATAGCACAGCTGAAGGAACCTTTTTCTACAAGAGATAATAACATGCTTACAGTTTCTTTCTTCCAAGGGTTTAGTAACATCTTTGTACCCACAAAATATTTCTAAGGTGCGTATGAAAGCTGATCAAGGGTTTCAAATAGGTAATATATAATTGTGCATGCATAATTTATATTGTGTCTAATTTATATTTTATAAACCAGTAAAGGTTTTGAACCAAGAATATATTATCTGAGCAAATAAAGGTGCCTTGTAATGAAATTCTTCTTTCCCCGAACGGAAAGAGGTGTTCCTTTTTTTATAACTGCTCAAAACATATGCCTCTCTGAGAGCCACCAGGGTATTTTTCTACTGGCCAACATGCAAATTCATCTTTCAGTAACTGTGGTATATTAGATAGTTGCTCATCTTTGGAGCCTTGTGTTGGAAGTTCAGGGCAGTACGTAGAACAGATGTGAGGACTAGAATCAGTCTGAAAATGTTTAGGGTCTAAAGCTATTGCTGCATTTTTCACATATTTCCTTCTCTTAAAGAAAAATAAAACGAGAATGCAGTTGTGGTGGGTTCTGACAGCTGTTCACTAATTGAAATATCATAGTTCATAAGGTAAGTTAAAAGAAGTGATGGCTGTCAATATAAATGCATGACAAATTCTATTTCTATTTTTACTTTAATGACAGAAAAAATAGATCTGATATACATAATCATAGTGATAATCTTGTACATTTATAACAAGCCATATAAAAATAAATATAATTTCTAACTCCATGTCAATATTTTTCCCCCTATATTTAAATATAAAGTGTTATTTAAATACAGATTGTCTATTCAGTTGCGCAGCCTTCAGGCTGATGTGATCAGCTGCAAAAATTCTATATGGGAGAGGACTCCAGCAGGTCCAGGTGTCCACATCCTGTCTTCCCATCTGGCCTTTTCACCGAGCAATGGCAGAATCTGTGTATATGTTTCCCCAAGGGACTGTTGTTTTCATTGCTTACTTCTTTCTAAGTTAAATCATTGGGATAAAATACCAGTGGGTTGTTGGGGTACTTTTTATGTCTCTCTAAACTGATATAAAGTAATACAATTATTATTATTATTAATAATAACAATAACAATAATAATAATAATAGTAATAATAATAATTACTACTACTACTACTACTACTATTGTATTAACTGTAGTTATACAGGTTATTGCCAGCTTTTGGTCTCCTATGCCCAAGGTTCAGTACAGATTACTTCTAAGTTTCCTTTCCTCTTCTTTGTTTCTTTCTTGTGCATGCCTAGAAAATGTAGTCTACTGCTTTTGGATAAACCACACCTATGATCATTATCTGTGTTTTATTTTTTTCCCAACCCATATCAACGCTTCCTTGTAGGTTAAAGCTGCACAGATGTTGATGGTCTTACTTCTCTCAGCAGGGCTTTTGAGTAATCTTCCTTCCATGAAGTCTCAGAACAGGCCAAGAATAGTAAAAAACACCTTTCATATGGCTTGGCCAAGAATAGTAAAAGAAACCCCTTTCATATGGCTTTTTTTGTTATCCCTTTGGTTCCAACTAAATAGAGAAACACTCAGAAAACATAGTTCTTGGTTATATAAAAGCTTAATTCCACATTTAGCTGTGGTGAAGAAATAATTTTGTGCATTTTCTTTGTTTCAATGTGAACCAATTGGTGTTTGGTTACAAATAGCTCTTAATAGGCCACCAAAATTCAGTTTGTTCATTGTGATAATTCTGAAAAGTGTTCTAAGAACCAAAGAAGGTTCTTATATATAATTGCCACCAAGAAAGACCAGAGTACCTGGCTTCTACAAACATCATCCAAGTTCAGTAAGCACTCCTTGGTTGTAAACACATTTAGGGCCAAAAAAGGTATGTCTGATTACTCTGTATGGTAAAGGAATGAAGACTCAGTTCAGCATCCAAATCTTATAGAAATAAAATATGTAGAATGCAGGCAGATTAGTCTCACTGCAAGTTCAACTAAAATACACGAGTTGTTCTTTGTGGAAAACTCCAAAGGATGTGTTTTTTCTTGACCTTCACACCTGGATCAATTTGGAATAACTGAAAAAGCTTGTGAAAAATGCTTTTATATGTTGTAAAGAAGCGAATTGAAATAACAAACCGTGATATAATTATTACCTCAAGGCCAGGAAAAAAGCAAACAAACAATGCAGCAACCTAATTGACTAATCTCAGCAAAATACTGAAATTTTCAAAGCAGTATATAAATACAAATTCTAATGTCAAGAAATGACAAATGTGCACAGTGTTTTTATTATCTCACTTTTATTTTATTTCTTGTTACAAGCTTCAATTATTGGTCTAAAATTGTTTTTTTCAGCTTTGAAGAAGGAGCAGCGCAGGGTGTTTAACCCCTATTGGGAGGATGAGTCTTCTGGACTAAGTGACACATTGCTTTAATTTGCTAGAGCCCAAATATGATTTTTCATGCACACCATAGCTATCCAGCACATGTTATGGCAGAGCAAAGCTTGGATTTCCATTACTCAACATACCAAAGAAGATTCCAATTACATTACATGTAGCCTACAATAGGATAAATATATTAAAGATGCTCAATCATACTTTGCAAAATAAGTTTCTTCATGGAAAGAAAGAAAGAAAGAAAGAAAGAAAGAAAGAAAGAAAGAAAGAAAGAAAGAAAGAAAGAAAGAGAAAGAAAGACAACAAAATTCAGATAATCAAGTCATTGCATGAGGATTTAAATTTACATGTCAGTAATTACCATGTTCTTTTGGTCAGCAAACTACTGTTTGCCTGTTCACAACCTATTTATTTTTGTTATGGAGACGATTACAAGCAGGCAATCAGTTTAAAAGAAAAGTCTTTCTTTTAAAATATTCTCACCCATTATGGAGAAAATAGAGCAGACTGACTAAAAAAGATGCACAATAAATCATAGCAGGGAAAAGCATTGCCCTTTTTTCCTTTTTTTAAATCAGACTTATCTAAGAATATACAATACTTGGTGGAGGGAAGTTAAGGGAATAGCGTGAGGTTTATTTCAAAAATAGATATCAAGCATTTTCTGAAGAAGAGTAGTGAATATGAAATGTGGTTGATATATGTTTGAATATATTCAGTAAATGAGATACTATTTGCAAAGATCTGTCCTAAAGCATTTTCATGGGTATATTATGAAGCAATTAACAAATGAAGGTTTCACAGACAATCATTAGCAAATTTTTTCAAGAAAGAATTCCCAAACAGCCATGTTTGAAAGCAGTGAGTTGTGATAATTCTTCACCTTAATTCTAGCAGTGGTACAGATGTTCAGCTAAGCTCAGAGTATAAGTTCAGATATGTTATTATTTCTATTACTACCTGCATCTCACAATTTTATAATCAGTTCATACTGGGAAAATCAATGTTATCTGTCAACACACACATTTTTCCTATAAAACCAACCAGCAGTCTCTTAAGGCTCCTCTTGATAGGCAATCTCTAACTTACATCTCTATCCTACTAAAAATATTTAATTGCAACCAAAGTTTTAAGCACTCATCACACCTAATTTGGCTGAAATTCATACATGTGTTGAGATATATTTCTTTTGCTGCTTGAGGTAACATAATCTAATTATTATTGACTCAAAGCCTACGAGATTTAAATCATTCACTTTAGCCTTTCATCTTATCTGATCATCTTTAGTCAATATTTTAGGGTTTTGTCAGCAAGTGGTAATTTATTTACTTTTCAGTGAGATAATGATTTCTTTTTCCCCTGCCCTCTTTCCCTCTCTGTTTTGTTATCTCACTCTTCCTCATTGTTTTTCACCTCTTCTCGTGTCTCATTAGATTTATGGCATCTTCTGTAGGGGCAGAGACATTAAACCCGAAGCAAGGAACTGTGTGCCTTCAAAGTTATTTTAAATGTGTTTTTACAGAGAGAAGCTGCAAAGATGAACTGTCTTTCTCCACAGCAGAAACAAAATTCCTCAGCCAGGCTAGATGACAATGATGAAAAATTGAAAAAAGAGGAAAGCTATTTGCAAGAAAACTTCTGGCAGGAAGACAAGTCTCCTCTTGTGATTCATATCTTCAAGGAAACCACATAAATCCAGCAATGAGACAGGATTCTCTCCACAGGAGACACTAGGATATTAGTAATGCTATAGTGGTGTGTAGTACATCAATTTATAGTGATTAAACATTTCTAAAAACATGGATCTTCAGATTTCTCATAGTAAAGAATCTGCTGAAGTTAATTTTATATTTAAAAGAATGTCAAAAGAATTTCCTTTTTTGTTTGCATTAAAAACACACGCCTAAGATAATAAGATTCAAATCACACTCAAAGCAATCTCTGCTGCACAGATATTGTACATAAGAAAAAAACTCATAAATTAAACTCTTAATAAGTTACCACTTCACCAAAAGCACAAGATATATTCAGCTATTGTAAGACAGAATTTTCCTAGACTACTGAAAATTGCTGCTGAGTATCCTGTTGGCTTTTCTCCTTCCTGGTATTTTTTCAGACAATCTATAAGATTGGTAAGTGAAAGGGCATCTATAAGAGTAGGGGGAAAAAAAGGCTGTTTGAGTGCAATGGGAAGAGATGTCCTGCAGATTGTTCCAGAATACTAAAGTGACTCTTGACCCCTTCTGATTCTCAAAAAAGGAATGCATCTCCAGTAAGGAGCAGAGACTTTTTTTTTATCTATGGACATACTTTGTAGCACCTCTCCAGCTGTTACATTTACTGTCCATCTGCAACTTTCACAGCCCCTAGAAATTAGTTTGTTTTTGCATCCAGGTGTCAAGATGATGAATTGTCCTTCATCATTTACCTCACATAGCTGAAGGCTATAAATCCAGGTTTACACATCTTGTAGGTAGTAAGAACTAAAAATTCTGAAAACCTGTAAGGGCAATATCTCATTGTATTTTGTGTTAATATGTCTTGACAATAATGCAAATTCAGTAGTGTGAAGCTACAGTGAGTACTCAAAGGCTAAATCAATTAATACTTTAAGGAAAGTTGTACTGGAATTATTATTCATAATGAGCACGTAGCATAAATTGATTAATAGAAATCTCTATTTTTCCTTGAAAATTTATTATTACAAAAGTGCTGTGAAAAATTCTCACAACATACTACATTTCCTCTCTTCTTTTATGTAGTAGCATAGGATGATTCATTTTGGAAGGGAGTTTAATAGCCATAGTTCACCTAAAGCAGGACCAGTTCTAGGGGCAGATCAAATTGCTGGGAGCTTTGTTCATCTGGGCCTTGAAAGTCTCCAAGATTGTAGGATTTCAGGGAGAAGAGATGGAGAATGTTGGATAGAAAGGATGGACAGAACACCACTTTTCGAGAGCTGGGAGGCTCCAGTGTTTCATTATCTTTATCATGGTGCGTTTCACCCTTATATTTAGACAAATTATCTCCATATTAAAGTATGAATTACCTGTTGTTCTTTCACCATAAATCTCACTAAAAAGCCACATTCATCTTAATTATAATTTTACTGATGAGGAGCTGCTGTTTGGTTGTCCCCAAACCATCTCTTCTCCATGTTGAACAAGCCCAGATCCCTCAGCCTCTCTTTATGAGACATGCTGGAGCTGCTTGGTGGTTCCCAGCTGACCTAAGTAAAATTTATCCCTTCTTGCATTGGTGAGTTCTGAGTGCATTTGAGATGCACTCTAACCTGTGGTATATAAAAGGGGGTGATAATCTAAAGGGGGAGTTGAGTGTTCCTGTTGATAACACCCAGGCTGCTGTTCTTCACTACCAGCCATGCTGCTGACACCTCAACCCCAAGGCCCTTTTTGGCAGAGCTCCTTCGCAGTCAGTCAATCCTCAGTCTGTTTCACTGTGAGTTAATCCATCCCCTATTCCTCTGCAGATCTGTTATAAAGATAACAGAAGCCATAGGACACACTTCTGAGGAACTCCACTTGTAAATAAAGACTTCAAAGTGTTGAAAAAGTCAAGGGAAATGATATCTGTGTCTCTATCTGCAGACCTAGTCATTTCATCATGGAAAACAGTGAGATTGCTTAGGTGTGATTTAGCCTTGGTACATGCACGCTAACTTTTCCTAGTCACTTCCTCCTTCAGGTGCTCAAAAAAGTGTTCCAAGAGTATTTTCTCAGGTACTGAAGTGAGAATGACCAGCCTGTATTTTCCCAGGTAGACCTTCTTGTCCTTTTCTGAAGATGCGTAGAATATTTGCCCACCTGCAGTCACCAGGAACACATCCTGAAAGGTATGACCTTTTAAGATAGAAAAAAAATATACCTTTCAATAATAGCTACCAGCTTGGTCTGCAATTTCAGGCTCATCCTGCTTAGTACATGCTTACATGCATACTATTCTGAAGGAAATTAGTTCAGCCACTTGATTGCAATCATCATTATGAATTTTTTTCCATCTCTCTGTTTTTCAATTGAGAATTTATCATTTGCTCTGATGGAACTAAATAAAGAAGGAAAACCCAATCTGAAGTTCCATGAACATAGAACTTATTTCTTCATATTCAAGCTAGGTAAAACTCTTACATGAAAGGATAGTCATGTTAAGTGTTGAGTCTTTCAAGATAGTTGTACTCATTACATTAAGGATCAAGCAAAGATTCCATTTTCCCATACATTTTAAAATGAAGTCACAGTCCTGTCCTAAAGAGGAGAAATATGTGTTTTACAAGGTAACTGTCTGTAGGACATAGAGAATACGCCATATGTGTGTAGGGCACAAAATATGCCATTACATAAGTTGCCATTGCATAGGACGTAGAGGTCACAAACCTGTACTAGATGTTTTAAGGATCTATGATGAAAGATAAGAATGTAGAGAAAATTATGCTCTCCTTCTTCTCATGGGCTCAGTATAAAATGGTTTGTATAGATGTGTATCAAATACTTGGTGCAGGCACACAGGCATTGGGTCTATTTACAAAAGCTTTAAATACAAAATGCTATAGTGAGAAATAAACTGATGGTACATAAGCCATCTTGGACTAGAAAAAAATAGATCCCTCTTTTCAGTGTTCTCAGATTCAGTGGTTCACAAACACAACTGCTCCAAACACTTGTAAGCTTGGCTATGGGGACCGCTCAAGCCTTTTCTGTCTGTAACATTCCTTTTCTGCTCTGCATAAACATGCCTTGTATTCTAATGGTTTGAACAAGTTCCTGATTGTTAAAACCTCCTGAAGATCAATCTTATCACATGGTTTTGAGTTTCTGTATGAAAGATATATATACTTTGCTATTGCTACTATGCACATGCATGAGCATAATAATTTTTTCTTTTCCTCTTACTCTATTTTGAAAAAAGAGTGGGAAACATCTGTAATGAATTCCATCCCATATGTTACTAACTTCAGGTGTAAATTGACCTAAAAATAATTTCATATCTTATAAGACTCTGAGACACAAATATTAGAATATATTTACAGTTTCGCCTTTATACAACCATACATATATGTTTGTGTACATAATGGATGTATATATAATGTGCAAATATATATATATATACATATGCATTTTGATTTTTCCTTTTTCTTCTTTTTAATCCCTCTAGAAAGATGAAGAAACATTTATGTTTTGTTTAATTGCTTCAGAACTGGGTCTTCTGAATTCTATTTACTGTATTCTGGATTTTGGTTTCAATAACTGACCAAGTCATATAATTTCAACTAAACTCTCCATAGGCTTTGATGAACAAAAGCCAAACTGAACTGCAGTTTCTTTCTAAAGGAAAAAAAACCCCAAAACAAACAACAAACAAACAAAAAGCCCAAAAATAAACACAATTAAAAAAAAATTTAAAAAACCCACACCACCATAAAAAAACAAACAAACAAACAAAAAACCACAACAAAACAAACAAACAAACAAAGGAAAGAAATTTCTATGTTGTTTCTGCCTAATTTGGCTAATGTTGTCCTCAAAATGTATATCAGATCTGTGTGGAGAGCAAAATTCAATCATTCCTCAGGAAACTGCGTTGGTTTGTTGTTTCACTGATTCATCAATCCCTAATATTGGAGAGAGCAGGGAAAATGGGATTATAATCAAATAACTTTGTTCCTGATAAATAACAGTGTTAATTAGCATTTTAATTGTGGGACTTGTGCACTGTGGATGGCATGATATAATGTTCTCAGCAGCCCAGCACTTTTATTTTGAAGTGTCCAATAATTTAACATTAAATTTAATGACTTGCTCGTCTCATTATGCTTATTAAAATATGAAATAAAAACCAAACAAAAGATATGGATACCTCAGGGCAAAACATATTCTTCCTTCTTGTAGAACAGCAAGCTTTCATACATTTGGCATACATACTAATAAAAACCAGGAAATGTTCTGGTCTTCAGGTGAAACATACTGTCCTCCTCCTTTACCTGAAAGTTCTGTGCTTTTCCAGGGAGGGTCTACTTCATGTCTCAAAAATCTCCTCTCAGAATTCTGACTCCAATCAGTCAAAATAAATTTGTTCAATATATCTATCCCTTAAGTCATGCATCTAGATACAGCATTTCATGTGAAGATCTACACTGAGAAATTACACCAAACAGGACTCCTTAGCAGAAATCATCCAAAAGTGCGGGTGGTGTTTTTTGTTTGGTTGCTTTGGTTATTTTTCAATTATTATTTTTCCCCATCTTATGAGATCTTACAATACAAATGCAAAGAATATAGAAAAAACGGCCGAATGTGTTCTCCCAGTAATGGAGATTATGTTGCTGACAGGAGGTTGGGGTAATTTCCGGTAAAATGTCTAATTATCTACAAGGTAAAACCTAAAGCTATTATCAAATAATAACATATCTAAATCCATTGGCCTTAGCTGGCTTTGGTGTATAAGGGTCCTGCTTTCATTCATTGAGGTGTATCTGTCCCAGCCTGTGTTGGCACATATTTCAAGTAATGTAAGAGCACTCCCTTCCCAAAAACAAATTACAGTCAAGTGAATCTGCAAAACCTATGAATGATGAAGATAAACAAAGGTAAACCCTGTCCCACCTTGATTGCAGCGAACTTCACTGTGCTGACCCCATACTAACAGCTGTGGGATAAGTTTGTGAAAGAGAGGTAATTGGAATTCATGGGGGCTCTTAGACCATTGAATGGTTCAGTAACCCTGGCATTAATTTATAAATTGCTTTTTCTTTCAAAATACCATGCACAGAAGACTATTCAAGTAGCTTAGGGAATACACCTGCCTTCACCTCCAGTCTTATTTAAAAAGATCTGACCTTGTTGTGTTGAGAACCTGCCATTAATGTCAGTAAAGATCTATCTGAGAAGGGATAACAAGGATAAAACTTTCATATAACTGTGAGACAACAAATATGCTAATTTTTCTGTGAAAATAAATTTCTATTAGACTGTAGCAAACTTTTCAATCAATTTCTTTAGGCTGTGCAATAAGAAACTGATTTCTTATTAGAACGTTAAAAGAAAAGATATTTTGCAGGTACTTACATGTTACAGCCAGAAATTAAAGGAGAAAACAAACATGTATGGAAAAGCACTCATTTGAATAAGCAAAGGTTTGGAAAGACAACAAGGAAGTTGTCAATCCATGTCAGAGGCAGCATCCCTGGAAACTTTGTTTACTTAAAAAAAAGTCTCTATCCATTACTGGAAAAAACCACAAAAGAACATGATTTAGGGAATAAAAGTAGAATGGAGATACAAACTGGAAAGAACATCTGTGGGTCATCTGGTCAGCCTTATTTCACATACAGTTAAATTCAGTGTTAGGACAGGGTACTCGAGGCCTTGTCCAGTCAAGATTTATATCACAAGATTTCCGTAGATACTGCTAGACTAGGACTTCCCTGGAGTCTTCTCTGGCTTTATGAAAAAAGTAATTTTCTGTATCTTTGATCACTGCATTCTCCATCCTTCTGAGCTTTGGCCTAACTTCTTTAGTTTTGTTCTGCTGTCAATGTTATTACAGGTGTCCTTCTTGTGTCCTCACACTCCATGCCAAATCTAACTTCACCCCTTCACACTTGGATAAAGTTTCTGTGTTCTCACGCATCTCAGATTTCATCTTTTGTGAATTTCTTCTCTACATCTCAACCCATTCAGGAGTTCCCTGTGCAGCCTACCTGCTGCTATTCCTGCTCAACTTTCGCATATCAGAATGACCCCTTTCTGTGCTCTTATGAGGGTGTCCAGGAAGATTAGGCAGGTTTCATGTGTCCTTTCTCCCTGCAGAGAGCATCCCATAGGATTTCAACAACTGGTTCTCTAGACAACCTTCAGCTCTTCTAAATTGGGATAGTAATTCTATTTGCCCACCTCATTTCTCTCATGGTTTTAAATTCATCCACCCTCCTGTAGTTGACATGGCTGTAGCTGATGCTGATAAGGACTACTGCTAACCAGCAGAAATATCTTCTCACTCATCTCATTGTTCCTGTATCAAGAAACTGTAATTAGCACAACCCAGATATTTACCACCTTCCTAGCACCCAAACATTTTGTCCTTCAGGCAAATGTCAAAATGGTGATGTGATAATCATTAAACTTACACCAGTAGTTGAAAAACAACTTCCTCCTCTTTTTGGAGGTACTTGTCAATATATCACTGACACTAGTATGTCCTCTAGTTTGAAGTCACAAACCTTCGATCAACTCAGAGCCTTTTACTAGAACAAAGATCCATGCATTCAGATAGTTTTCCTGTGCAAGGAATAACCCCCACTTCCACAGGTTTTCTGCCACCTGTTTCCATCAATGGCAGAGCTTCACTTATTTGAGCTCTATTATCTGGTCTTTTTGGAAGCTGTTCTTTCCCAGCTGTCCCCAGGGCACTCTGCCCTTTATGTAAGCACACATCTGCAGTGGAAAAATGCCTTCTCATTTCGCCAGAACAGACAATTTCTATCCTCTGCCTAACCACACATAGATGTTGGCCAACTCTCCTCCTATGCAGTCTTCTGGAAGTTCATCAGCTGTAAATAAATGTAAATATTCTGTATGTAATCAATAACTTAAAATAGGAAGTAAATGTAATTTGAATTGTAATTTCAAGTTTTAGGCCAATAAAACAAGGAATCAAAAATCATCAAATCCATGAAAAGCAAAAGAATTTGAGAAGGCTTCTTGAATCATAGGTGTATATGCACAGGATGCTATCTCATAGTACCACATGTACACTGGTTAAGAGGTTATTTAAAAGGTGAGGTCAGTGGATTGCATTTCATTTCTGAAATAATGAAATTAATATACATGTTATATATGAAAGTAGAAATAAGCTTCTCATTAGATGATAATGCAGAGTAGTCATATATGAACACTAATTGAAATAGATAAAAATAATTATATGGTATATAATAAACATTGTAAAATATTGCAGAAAAATTCCCATCCCTAAAAGCAGTTCTGTCTTTCTTGGACATATGACTGAAGGAACATGGCTTTTTGGAGGAAAGGAAGAAGAGATTGAGAAGAAAGAAAGTTCTCTTTGCCAAACTATTTAGCTTGAGGAATGTACCAACTTGACTAGATTTTCAATGTGGTTAATTTTGTTTGGAATTAAAACACTGCTGTTATGCATTGAGTCACAAATGCCTAGTCACAAAGCAGCTCCTAACCTAGAGGCCAGAAAGTGCAAAGACAAATACTGACCGTTTTTTGATGCACGATTGGAGGATGATCTACATAACCATCAGCATAATGAAAGATTGAGACAGTGATATAAAACTCAGATTTTAATTTTACTTTCCTTTTGCTTCTTTCTTAAGAGAAGAATGAGCTTACTTGCAGGAGAACTGTAAATGGTTTCAAAATGATAATCACCAATTAAGTGATCATAGTTCTGACTCTGTGCTAACATCCCTGTAGGTTAAAAAAAACCTGAGCAGTAGCCCTTCATTCTCTAGGTGCAGCACTTTTACCTAAAAGGGTGAGGAACTCTTTTTTCCATCACAGTATACAGTCTTACCAATACTGAAGGATGATTCCTACCATTAATTGGACTGTATGCTTTGGGGTTACTGCCTTCATTTATTTTTGAATCATAATTAACTTATAAAGAAAATACACTAATTAGCACTGAAATTTATCTTAGCTGTTTTAGTCATAGCCATATACACAAACAAGCACACATAAAAAATTGAAATTACCTTCACGGGGATGCACAGGTTTTTATATATATATGTATATATATGTATTTGATAAAGCATGAGGTTATAATGCCAAGGGGGTGGGTTTGATCCCCATGTACGCCATTCATTTAAGACCTGGATCCTTGTAGGTCCCTTCCAACTCAGAATATTCTATGATTCTCTGATTTACACTGACAGTATAAGAAAAAAAAATAGTAAATTAAACCACATAAATCTTTGCAAACAATTTTTCAGTTTAACAGACATAATAGGAACTATTACTTATAATGTGATTTATGACAAATATCTTCACTTTTCACAGTAGATTTATATACAGTGCATCTGCAGCAATTAAAAATATTTCCTCAATTTTACTCTTAATTTTGTGGAAAAAGAAATTATTTGTTGTTATTTTGTAATTAGAGTTATTAATTTTTCATTAATGAAATGGAAACAAATGGGGGAAGTGAAGTCACTTATTTTTAAAGAGGACATTCCGACATTTCTTTTTTCTTCCCTCTCTGAAACATTAAATCACCTCATTTCTTGCAGAAAATATTCACAAAGATTTGCTAAAAAACAAAAAAAAAAGAGCAAAATTAAATTTTTACATTTTTCATCTTAATTCACAGATCGCAAACATTTCCTTGAAAAGTTAAACTTAAATTTGCTTCTAGGAAAAAAATTGTATAGGATAGTTTTTCTTTGAATCATTATTAACTTCAAGTTATTTCTCATATATAGGGAAGAAAATTGCATACTCCAAAACATTTTAATTTAGTTAGCTACCATTTAAGTGATTTTTTTCAAATGATCAACAATAAACTGAAGTTACTTTGAGAAGAACCTTTAGAAGTTTTAGTAACAATTCATTCATATTTGCCAGTCACTTAGTTGGTGACTGGCAGATTCAGCCACAAGACCTTGCTCTCAAAATAATGTAAAAGGATTTTCTATATCATGAAATTATTCATTTGGTAAAACATAAAGAACAATACTGACATTATTTACAAAAATTATTATATATAATACTAGTATATATAATTGGTTTTAAAAATATATTTTAGTAGGGGAAATATGGACTAGCAAACCTCTTACTGAGCACCCATAATTTAAATTTAAAAAAATACTGCTATGCATATAACATAGAATGTAACATTTTCATGTCAGCTATACTTCCATCATTGAAAAGCAAAGCAAATTATTAGTAGAAAAGTTCAGTAAAAGCAGTATAAGGTGTTTGTCCTCAGGAAAATAAGGTTTACATTTTATTCAATTTCATTAGATAATATTCATATGTGTTTGAAAACAGATTCACTCCTTGAAGTAAAACAACAAACAAACAGACAAGCAGGACTTTTTTTCCAAAGTTTGGTAATTCTTTTTCTATCAGTTCAAACTAAAGATAAATATTTCTTTCTCTCTGTTTTACAATCTCACTTCTAAAATTTTGTTAATTTTCATCAAATTTTTTATCACCACTGCTATTTTACATATAGAACATTTAAACATGTCTTCTTCTTGTTAAATATTACATTTTTACACCTGAGATGTATTTGTATTGTATTGGTTTTATTCTATTGATATACGGTCAAAACTTTCTATGAAGATGGGAAAGTATTTGATCAGATCAATCTGAGCCCTATTTGACTGTGCATTTTCATTTTTAATGTGCGAGACAGGGTGTGGAGCAGGTATAAAGCAATTTGGCAATTAATTGCATGCTGGATGTCAAGACGAATATATATATAAAAATGCCAAAGAAAATCTATACCCCCTACCCATGAAAAAAAAAAAACAAAATGAAACACTATATTAATGTGTATAACTGGAAGTCAGGGTTACAAGATTTATCTAGTAATTCTTTCACCTTGCTCAACCCTGAGTGGGTTTTGGTGAAGTTTGATGTTCTGTAACGTAAACAAAAATACGTAAAAAATAGATAACAGAATGTCATTAAACATTCCATTAAACAAAATAGCAAAATACATGGGCTTATTTCATTTGAAGGGATACTCATCTTCTAATATGCTTCAACTCCTTCAAACTTAAAGGTAATAGTCTCTTTTCTGTATAAAGTAGATTGCCTGAAAAGATGTATTTTCTCCTGGAGGGCAGGCTAGGCAGAAATAAGTCATCAGTGATAAAACCTGCTACAGCTTTGTCATCAGGAATGACTCTTCCAAGTCTCCTTCAGCCCGATGTGTCAGTCTCAGAGGATGTTCTGACCCTGGAGTCAGATCAATCTCCACCGTCCCATTACCATGGTTTTACTATGTACTTACAGGGCTCTGTCCCAGCCTCGTCCTCATCCCCATTCCAGCCCTGCTCCCTTGCTGAGTGCTACAGGGCAGAGCTCTGCTCAAGGGAAGGCATGGCGTTGCTGGCCACACGGCCATACCATCACTGAAATGGAGAAATGGCTTTGAAAATGTCTCAACAGTAAATATAACATTTTTTAATCTACTATGCTATGTCATAAAGGAGGACATGGCATCGCTTAGGTAGATAGAGATCTCTCAGTTGTCAAACAGCTATCAATTTTTCAATTTTTAAAGACCACAGGCGGAAGATTAAACCATCTGAAGGTTTACTTTAACTAAAATCAGAAAAAGCTAACATAACTGCCAGAAAGTTGTCACTCCTAATTATTCTACTTTGTGAAGAGTCAGAAACCAGTGCAAAATTTTCATAAATATCTTCTAAAGATACTTGTTCTGATACAGCATTCATTAACAATACATGTAAGTGAAGATGTCAAAAATATAATTGTCCTTCACTCCTAGCTTTTCAGATACTGATTATTTATTGCCCAGGGATCTCACCTGGCTAAGATGTACAGGTAAACTCACATGTGTACTCAGTCAAACAGGCTTCTTTCCCATGTCCTCTTTTGTAAAGGAAAACAAACAACTGTCTAGGCTATTCTTCTTCTGTCATGTAATTTGTGGAACAGCCTGTAATTTCCATACCTTTTCATGAATATGAAGGAATACCTTCAAAAATAGGGTATGGTATATAACATTTAGAATAACCTATAAATAAGTTAAATATAAAGGCTAGGTAAATAATATAAATGTAATGTAAATTGATACAACTGATTTGGTCTTTAGCTCACGTTTGCTGGATGCTGGATGTAAAGTGAATTGAAAATCTAAACTGGAGTGAATAAGTATGACTGCACTATTATTGGTGATAAGCTGCAAGGCAGCTGTAATAAATGTCTTGAGTTTCCACTCTCAGTTCCCTCATTTGCTTGACCATCGAAGATTAAATTTAAGAGAATTTTTTCCACTTCAGTTATCTTTCTGTGGAGATTGTTTCAGGTCATAAATAAGAGTATCATGTTATACCTGCAAGCACTGTTACTTGGTAGTGATAAGTATAACCTCTCTCTTGACAAGATTATAGAATAATTTCCTAAGGGAAGGATTAGAAGACCAAGTTCTTGGATATTTAAAACTTAAATATTCTGGACCAAATTCTGAAAAATACAGTGACGGCTAAGTGTAAACCTTAATGGACAAGAAAATTAAGTACTTGCCCATAAATGTATCAAATTACTGATGTAATTGCAGTAACTCCTTTCTAATTATACATCTGTTTTGGTATTGTAGATAGGGCAAAATGTCCAAGAACTATTATCTAAGTATGCCCTTCTGTATAGTTCTTCACTGTGAAGAAATAAGATATTTATCTAAAAAGCTAGTGAAAGATTTACATGTCTTCTGCATAACTGTTATATATTTTCTGAAATTAAATGGGATATATTAAACACCTGTATTTATTGGCTTTGAAACATTTACTGTGTAATCAGATCAATCATAGGATGTATTGTGCTGAAAAGCATTACATCCAGCTTTCAATCACCAAAAATGTGAAGAAAGGAAACCTAATGCATGTTAAACAAGAATAGGGATTTTTAAAGGGTAATTTGTTCCACAGTGACTATCTGGATGGGTACTCTTATTATTCTATGAATATGAGAACAGTGTCCACCTCTGTGCCTGATTATTTAAAAAATCTGATTTATAGAATATTGTTAAAGATGGATGAATAATGTTTTTTTCTAAATTAAATTTTCTTACAAGGACTATTTAACAGTGGTGAGAGACTCTTTTGCTATTTAGGTCTTCTGTAGTAGCTTAATATTTAGTATTCATTTTGTATGAATGAGATGAGATACAGAAAGTAGCATATACAGCATAACACAACAAAGACATCTGCCTTCGTGCCTGACATACTTGGAATTCTTCAGCGGAACCTTACCTCCAATACAAAAGCATTACTCAGCCTCTTTGTTATTTATTTTTCCCAGAGGGAATACTTTTAGGGTCTTGTGTTTTTAGCAGTAGCTAGAACTCTGTATTTTCACAATATTTAGTTGATTCCTTTTAGGTGAGAGATATTTGAACAGTAGAGTCTCTTTCATTATGGCCTCTGAGAAAAAGAATTCTTAAACAATTACTTCCTTTTACATAATTTTTTCTAATTTTTTTTTCAGAATAATTTTCTTTGGAACGGTACCTCTTTTTCACAGGACAAAAAGCCCAACCTTTCTTAGGGAGAAATATCAATGAGTAGAGGAAAAAATTCCGCCTTTGATGTTGTCCTTGAGTGATTACCTACATTTGACCTTCATAACATTCTGGAGAAATTTTCAGATCTTGTGTTTCAGCATGTGCACAGTGATAGATATTTTTCCCATTACATGGTACAATCTGTCTGTAGCTGCTAATAACAAGTGTAACATGTATGGTTATTATTTATTATTTATTTCATTTCATTCATTTATTCTCTAGGAAATATACAATGCTCTCTGTTTCAGTGACTTGAGTTTGTATTTTTTTAACCACAAGCAACATATAGTTTGGAAATTGAATAATGTCAGACCAAGTCCCATGACTGGAATTTGTTTTATTTTTCATTTGAAGATGTAGATCTTTTCTTGAAGCAAGAGTCTGCCTTTTTTAAAAAAGTGCTGAAGTTTTTTAGCTATCTTAAAATCCAGGAGAGGGTTTTTTTGGTCTTGTTTATAATTTGGCTTTGTGTTTTACTTTTGAGAAAAACATTATTGCTTTGAATGACAATATGTTTTATAGATGGCAAACACTGTTAGTCTCTGCAAGTTCTCAGTTTCCAAATACTAATATTTGCATTGTAAAATGCTATATTGTATTGAATTAATTGTTCTCAGATAAGAAGTCAGAACTTTAATAGTTGTTTCTTACTCAAATGTTGCATGATTTTTATGGCTTAATGATGATAAAATCTCCATAACTTCACCTTAAAAGGAAGCCATGAAGAGTAGTAGGCAAACAAGCATTTCATGTTTTTAAAAGATACAAGGATATCAGGTAGCATAGCTTGAAATAAAAATGTGCATAAAGGTGTTTCCTGCTTCCAGCAAGGTCAGGGTTAATTTTTGCAGTAGCTGGGATAAGGTATGGGTAGGACACAGAGGTTGTTCTATACCACCTCACCACCTCACATCATGGGAGAAGGGATCCTCTCTCTTCCAGGGAGAAAGGATTCTTTCCAATTGAGTAAGAGTGGAGGAAATGGTGGTTGGCTAATGCTGGTCCCGAGCTGGAGAGAGTGGTGGGGCGGCACTGGTCCCAGGATGGAGGGAGCATTCAGGAGGGGAAGGGGAGGGAAAGGAGGAGAGAAGTGGCACATAGTTCAGAGAGTTTCAGTGGAACACTGGGGGCTACCATTCCTAAACAACAATAAGAAATGAAAGAAAAGTGCATTAAATGAAAACAAACTGAAAGTGGACCAGTCCATAGAAAGGTTTCCTTTAAATTGATATTTTTCTTTGCTTATTCATATTTTTTTTCCTTTAGCTCATTTATGAAGCAATAAAAACTAAGACTGATTCTAATTGTGGCTGTCTCTCAGTCATCAATGAACCAAAAATTTTAAATAAATGTATGACTTCAAGGAATACAAAGTGAGAACCAAGGGTAGTTTGAGTGGTAGCTTTCTTGTAAAGATGTCATTGATTGATTGTCTTTCTGTATGTCTCTTGGCAAAAATCAATGCTTTCCTTTAAGTAATGCAGTCTTTGGAGAAAGCGAATACATGTTTTGAATATTATAAGACTCCACCTAGCTGATGGGCATCACCACAAATGAAAATTTATTGTTAAATTTCTGATCTATATGATAAAGATTTGAGATTGTGAAAGTAAATATCATTTTAGATTACTGTTGCTATTAAATTTGCATTGAGTACTATATGTGTACATGTTTTTGTAAAGACATTTTTCACAGCTTTGAAAAGAATTGGGATGCGGTTGGTCCATGAAGCTACTTTACACTCTTGTGAAGCCCTGAAATATTTCTTGCTCTGAAGAAGACCAATGACCTCCCTGTCTAGGACTTTACCACCTGCTGATTCAGTTAGCAGCTTTATGGCTATTGTGTGTTTTCTTTGAGTTTTTGCATGGTATCAATTTTAATAGAATGATATTCTTATTTAACGTTGACAAAAATTCAAAGGGATATTGATACACATGCCAAAGTATGGTAGAATATGTTAAATTTTCAGAAAAGAAAGCAGTAGCTTGAGAAAACGGATTGATAGAGTAGCACGTGATTAAAATTAAGAGTGATGGAATTTAGGCAAATAAATAATTTTCAATCTACTCCTTGGTTACATAAAACCACTTTACCTGGTTGTTTTAGGACTGGAAAAATATTTATCCTAGGATTACATATGTATCTGAGAGTCAATTAAAACTAAAATGGGATATTTCAAATATGTTTGTATATTAGGGATAGAAGATTTAAATGATGCAAATATGGCTAGGTACTGTTAAAGAAACAGAAAAAAGAGCAAAGCCCTGCAATGAGATAATGCAAAGACTAGCCCTGCAATGTCATAATGTGCAATTTGTTGACATCAGATTTTACTTTTGGGGCTTTATTTTCTGTCTTGTCATCTTGTTTCTGGCAGGATGATATATTAAGCTGCATTAAGTGCATTATTTTCCCCACAAGTATAATCATAATTTGAAGACAGCCAGGTGTGGTTTGAACTAAAACTAAAACTTTGTTTTCCCTTCCAGAGAAGGACTCCTGTTGGGTATATTTTGGGTAATACTCTTTCCTTAAATGGGAATCCAATTATTAGAATTTCTTGTTAGACTAGTTAATATTTTAAGAATGTAATCAAAATATGAGTGACTCACTACAAAAATGCAAACCACCAAAATACAAACAGCCAGTTCTACCATGAATTATTATTAATAAAAACAAGTCCACAAACAAAGCTGATGTTTTTCTTTGATGTTAAATTGTGATAATTTCTACTTATTTTTACTCTGATTCATCAGTGTTCTCTCTCCTTCTCAAGGAGGGCTAAGGGGTTTTCTTTCTCAGTGTTCAGTTTTTTAGGCTACTTGTATGCTTTTCAACTTGATATTTGTTAGTAGAAAATGCTGTTCTTCCTCTGATTGATTCATAGTAATTGTGATAAAAAAGCCTTATTTTTGAGTCTATTTTTTAATAGGTATACCTATTTTTTTTTTATCTGAAATATTTTGCTAAACAATTTACTTCATTTTAGGTCATTTATATTCTTCTAAGGTATAGATTCTAAAAGTGTCTTAGAATTGCTCACAATTTTTCCAGAAATCACCAGTTTGACTTAAGTTTCCTCTAACAGAGGGAGATATACATTATCTCACAAAATACAAGTGCTTCACTTAACTTCAATGTAAGTTCAGTCCTTTGTTGGATAATGACAAAAATTGTCATTTATCAAGTCTCATGATTTAATATGCCTTTTATAGCAGTCAGAAAGCCTTTTGACTTGAATGACCGTGACAAATTCACAAAATAATTAATTTTATTATTAAATAAAAAAAATCCCCGAGAAGAGATTAAATTACATTAAGTGGTATTTACATACATAATGTTCACATGGAATTCTATTGGAAAAAATATTGCTTTTCAGTTTAGGGGTTTTTTTTGTGTTTAAAGTGTTCAGGAACATTCAAAAGAGAGTAAATACCAATTATCACTGTCTATAGGACTGTGTATAAATGTAGTCAAACAAACTATAGAGATACAAAAGTTTCTGTATTCAAGATAGTCACTTCATGTAAAAGTGGTCATAATATATTGTCCCTGGAAAATGCATTAAGATCTGTGAGGTTTATGAAGGCAGTCAGGATTTAACTCTTTCAATTAAATAGTAAGATGGAAACGACTGAAAATTGTGTCTGGAATGAAATTTATTCTGATACTGACTTGATATCAAAAAAGAGAGTCATATACTTTCATTTTTAGTAGCAGTCATTTTAGAGCATAAGACTGAGCATCACTTTTCCAGTATGGAATACTTCTGAATCATTAAAATATAGAGACTATACGGAGTTTACATTACTGAAATCTCATGAACAGATTCAGTTTCATTGTAGGTTTACAAACTCGTTAATAAATACTGACAGTCTTCAGAATGGATTAAAAATTATTCTATTCAGTTGGATAGACAAGTGAGAAAACATTCCAATTCTTTCCTCTTTAACATCAATCTGGTTAATTTCTTCCATCTTTACACATTGGAATTCCCTTGTCTTTTAGGGATGGACTGTCCAGCTGTCCTTGTACAGACCTCTAAAACTCTCAGAAATATTGTAATGAAGAACCCTTGTGGGGATGGATACTCTGACACATGCACCAAAATCTGGCCCTTTTGGAGGGATAATGGGACATGAAGTAGAGTACAAAATCATAATGAAAAAATGAGTTTACACAAGGACAGTGAGGCTGAGCCCATTCTACCCAGGACAGCCCATTCTATGTGCAGCCAGTTGGATTTTCATATTGCCCATCTTGCATCAACTGAAACTAAAAGGCAGTCTCAAAGATAAAAATACCTATATTTTAAATTTCTGCATTTAAGGTAGTCATTGAATGAATGGAAATCTATTTATCTCACCCTCTAGCAGCTAGCTACTTGGGTATGATTAGCTGAAAGATAACCAGTGGCACAATGTCTAGTTGGATGCTTCTCACTATTGGCATCCTCCAACGATCAATATTGAGCCCAGTATTATTTAATGTATTCATCAGTGACATGGATGAGAGGGCAGATGCCACCTCAGCAAGTTCAGTGACAACACAAAGCTGAGAGGAGTGGCTGATACCCCAGAGTGCTGTGCAGCCCTTCAGAAGAACCTCGGCAGGGTGGAGAGATAGGTAGGTTAGAACTGTGTGAAATTCAGCAAAGGCAGGGTCCTGCACCTGGGGAAGAACAAGCCCCTGCACCAGTACAGCATGGGGGCTGATCTGGAAAGCAGGTCTATGGAGAAGGACCTGGATGTCCTGATGGACAACAAGTTCTCCATGAACCAGCAGTGTGTCTTTGTGGCCAAGTGGACTGATGGTGTCCCAGGGTGCATTGCCAGCAGGTCAGGGGAGATGGTTCTGCCCCTCTGCTCAGCCCTGGTGAGGGAACATCAGGAGTGCTGTGTCCAGTTCTGGGCTCTTGGAGACAAGAGCGAAATGGAGCTCCTGGAGCAGATCCAGTGGAGGGGAAAAAAAGATGATTGAGGGAAAGAAGCATCTCTCCTATGAGGAAAGGTTGTGAGAGCTGGGCCTGTTCAGTCTCAAGAAGAGACAGCTGAGAGATGACCTGATCAATTATATAAGTATCCGAAGTGAGGGTGTCAAGAGCTAAGAGCCAGGTTCTGCTCAGTAATGTCAAGCAACAGGACAAGAGGAAATGGTCAGAAACTGATGCACAGGAAGCTCCATCTGGATATGAGGAAGAACTTCTTTACTGAGCATGTGAGCATGCAATGGAACAGATTGCAAAAAAAATCTCTTCACAGGATGACTGCCAAATGTCTAGAGTCCGTAGGCATAAAGAGGGATGCCTTGACAGGATTATCTTTTTCCCTTTCCAAAACAGTTCTTCATGATGAATATGTTGGAAGATTCAGATTCATCTGTTGCATTTTGTGGGGCAGCAAAAGAAAGTCCAATATCTAAAATTATGTGAGAATAATCCTCACATAAAAATCTCTGCATTGAACATTTTATTACTTGAGAAATTATAATACATGTTAGTTTAACATGTATTGTGTAATAATTAAAACATTTCAGAGAGACTGAAGGAAAACACTTTGAGGTTGTTGGAATATGACAAGAAAGGACATGAAGGATTGTCTTCAGGTATTATAAGCAATCACAGCCTTTCCAGAAATGAATTGTGTTTCATCTCAGAACTATTTTTCTGCCCTCATACTCTGTCACATAGGAAGACTGTTCCACAATATTAGTACTTTGCCAGCTGGAAAATATCAGTTCTTCTCTCAACTACACTCATGATCGGTTTATAGCAACCTAGGAAGTGTTTAGTTTAATTCTTCTTCCCTTCTTTTTTTGTAATATCAGTTTGATACAATATATTTTGATGTTCCATCCTAGCATTCCTTATCATATTGAAATCTCAGTATGCAATATAAATCAACACATTCTGGGGTTTCTATTTCTTTGATTATTACTGACATTTTGCTGGTTTATAACAAAATATGTTCTTAATAATCTTTACATATTGTATTTTGCATATCGTACATAGTGACCTTGTACTTCCACTTACTCAGTTTAATCATTCTATTGCTACCATTCTTAGCGTCATCATTTTTGGTGACATTTAGATTTTCTAAAGTAACAGTAATTATTTGTTTTGTTTCATATCCACCAGATTCATCAGTGACTAATTAAGAAATGAGTCTTTGAGGAATATGATTCTTTTATTTTTCTCCCTCTTCCTCTCAATTGTTTTCCCATGTATTAGTTCTGAGATAGCAGCAGTTTTCCATCCTTGCCCCTCCTCTCTTGTTCCTATGAGATGATAATTTTGACCTAGACAAATTCTAATAATTTTGTTGATGCAGAAATCAGTAAATCTATATTCATTGAAAGTTAATATTTCTGATTTTTGTCAGAAATTGAGGAAGAATAGGTTTCAGTTTGTTTGCAAGGAACAGTTAAAAACCCCTAGTTATGGAAAATCTAATAAGAAAAGTTCTTGTTCTTTTTTTATGGTTGGGGTACGGTTCTAAACAACATATGTGAAGCCCATAGGGCAAAAATATCCAAGATTTTTCACAAATACATTGTGAATCCTAGGACCCAAACTAGTCCTTTTAATAAGATAGCAGGCTTGTGAAAGGGAAATAAGGATAAGCAAGGCAGGAAAGAGTTTAGTAAGTTTAAGTCTAACTAATTATTAAAAACTTTAAAAGTTTCTAGACTCTAGAAAAAGACTTGGTTAGAGAGTTATTTGAGGTACATGGTTTTGAAAATTTATTTAGCTCGCTCTCTAATAACTGTTTGAACATGATTAGCTGAATTGTTCTATCTCCATCAGATAGGATTCATTTACTCATAATTAGCTATCTAGTATTGTTTTCCAGATCTAGTACTGTTTTCCACTCAAACTTACAAAGTGTTTGAAATACAGAAAAAAAATTGGTTAGCGAGTATTTAAAATATATAGTTCTTAAAATTCTACCCATTTTTCATTTTATTTAATGGTCATGAGTGAAATGGATGAGTATATTATTAACCAAAACCATATATGGCAGTTTGCCAGCACAATCAGAGAAGAAATATCTGTCTACAGGTCTGCAAAATTTAGATATTAATTGTTGTGGTTCATGTGAATCATGATTTTATAAGTATTCTCAAGAAAACAGATGTGAGAGAACTTCGAATCACTTTTAACATCTGACCACAAAAAGTAATAAAAAAAATTCTTTAAAGCTTCTTTGTATACAAGGATACTTTGGCACCAAGGTATGAAACAAGATTTGTACTTTAACATACTTCTTTAAGTCCCTACATCTCAAAAAGATTGTTCACATACCTTACTTTTCAAGCATATTTTTTTGTTTATATATTGCCTGAAGACCTTCAAAGACCTGTCCATAAAAATAGTAGTTGAGGAGCTAAAAGGACACCACCACCCCACATCCACCATCAAAGAAATAATTTTTATCTTAGTAATCAGATGTGAGTTTGCCATTTATAGATATATTCCCAAGAAAATGCTTCACTGTTCTGCTAAATTTTACAACTTGCAGCACAGTCTAAGCTGCTTTATGGAGAACTGCAAAGATATGTTCCAGAGAGAAACACGAAAAGTATTTGTGGCCGCGACAAAACCAGCCTTTCTTTGGGAAAGTGTTTGAATTTTTTGACACTAAAATAACAGGGGTGTTCTGGATAGGAGCATCAGAACTTCTGCAAAAATCTATTCCTCTTGAAGTTGTCAGGTGCAACACAGATACTGTGAAATATCTGGAAAACAAATCTGTAGTACTATGAGACGTAAACAGCATTCATCAATTCATTTTTCAGTGCCAGCTTCTATATACCTCAGAAATTATTACACTGTTTTTCATTGTTCCTTCACAGATGATAATGGAATAATAAATTTCGCCACTGATGCTAAATACTTGCGCAGTGGAATCTGCCAAAATCCTGAATTAGCTGAGTTGACATCTGTTAAACTTCACATGTAAGATAAATTACTTAAAATATAAATAAATATACCTCTGAATATGTTTGGAATTATTCTGTATTATATATGCATCCTTATTCAGACAAATTTTTCTACTTAAAATTGAACCATAGTCACACAACACTACTCCCAGTCTTGTTTAAGATGCTCAATGATAAATAAGATGCTTAAGCTTCATCCACTGTCATTTTTCTCATGCAAGAGCTCTGTTCATTGTTCACTTTTAAAACTCGTTGAGAGCAGGTGATAGTCATACATTCTCTGTCAAAAAATAAAGCTGCATATCTTGTTATACAAGACAATTTTGCTTGTAATGCATATATTGTGTCCTTTACTGAACTATAACGATCTTTATAGACTAAATAATTATGTGAGAAGCTGATTTCTTTCTCTGTGGTTATGTCACAATGAACCAGTAATTTCATTTGGGTTACAACTTCATCTCTCAATAGTCTCTCAATAGTGTTTCCTTTATATCAGTAAGAAGGTGCAGTGTAATCGATCAATACAGTTTTCATGCAATACCCTTAGCTGTGTCCTGTATACAGTGTTTCACAAAACCAATCATTGACAGTATCTTGTTTTACTTAACTAAAAATCAGCCACAGCAGTTGCAGGCAAAAAGATGGAGTGAAGGCATTGGTACCTCTAGTGGTAGCCATGGGTGGTTCCACCCTAGCTACTGAGAAGTGACTGACCTGTGTGGAAATGTGGCATCTAAAGACAAGACACCTTATTCCTCCCCACTACCAACTGCCACATTTTGAATTCCACCTCACCGTTCATCAGGAATTCAGGAAACAGAATTCAGATTTTGGCAGTGCCTGATGGACAAGCAAAAACGGCAACTTTTTACAACTCCTGACTTCTACCACAGCATTGCACTCATAGAAACTGCAAAATGTGTTCTGATCACTATCACGTTTATCTTTAATATCCCTGATATAATAATAATTAAAATTATGCCCCTGAGAATTTGGGAAAATAGAGTGACTTACAGAGATTAAGATTTCTCTACATAGGCATCTAAATTAAACTGGAACATGACAAGTTTGACTATGAAAGCACCAGAATTCATAAACAGAGTAACTGCAAGATGTAAATATATTTATTATACAGTAAAATAATCAAATTCAAATATTCAGCTGGGGCACATCAGAGTCTCTAAAGTAGAGTCAGATGGTAGAAGAATCAAACCAGCATAAATCAGACCAGTCTATCTTGAATTTTTCAATGAAGAAAAAACAGTACTACAGGATTACAGCACTCATCAATGTAAATTTGACAATAAATTGAATATAACAAGGAACATGGACCAAAATTGTTTTCAAAAAAAGTGTGTTTCCTAATTTTCTTTTAAGGATACAGGTTTTTTTTCCAGAAGTTGAAAATAATATTTGGCAATTTACTATACAATTGTGAATTATAGAATTAAAGGACATTTTGCAAAGACAAAAAGGCTATATGTACTGACAGATTTGCATTGCCTGTTGCCCCATGTGATCACAATATGCTAAATAAAAGTGGGAAGTAACCATGTGTGTACCACGACAGAAGGTTAAAGATTTTGGATGAAATTTGGAAGTCTGAAAAGTTTTCCAAGTCCTGTGCATCATCAGTGTATATTTTCGTTAGGAAATGAAGGTGATAAAATCAAATATCCAGATTTAAAGAAACATTAGTAAATCAGCTGTAAGAGGTATCCTCAGTTAAAAGTTTACACATTAGAATAATTAACCCTGTTCCCAGAACACTGTTAGAATTAATCAAAATTGTCTGACTGAAACTTTACTGAAAGGAACATTTGCATAGACACACAAAACATGAAAAATGCCAGCCCAAGCAAATGTTTTTTGAATACTAGACACATATCTTTGTGATTATAATATAATATTATTAAAGTCTTTTTGCTTTGCATAAATTTCTGTGTAGGCCTCCTAATAGGTGTGATTGAGACCACTGAATAGAAAACTACTGAAACAAATAAAAATATTAAATGTATTATTTTATTTTATTTCATTTCATTTCATTTCATTTATATACATGATCTGAACTATACAAAGATAACATCATTGTCATCAGAGATCAACTATACAGGAGTGATACTGACAAATGTGGAGTGTCTGTCACCAACACCAAAAAATAATAAATTAAGAGGAGCATTTCGTTTTATTTAATTGAATATTCTTAATTAGTCATGAGATTTTCTTTTTTTAGTGTGAATATTTTGTTCTAATTCAAAATTCCTTTTTTCTTTCGTTTCCCTGTAAGAAGCAACTTACCTGGTCCTGATCATTATCCACTGAATGAAAGGATGTTTTCCGTTTGCTAGTAAAAGTCTAATTATTTCTTCTCTCCTGCTCCTTCCTTAGCCTTTTGAGAACCTAATTTTATAGCAAAACTGACAAAAAAAGAAAACTTTTATCGTTATTTACATTATACCATTTGTTTTCTTGTTGGCTACTGGTCATGTGGGTTTTTTGAACTCTAGTTATAAAATACTCCTGCAAAAACTTGTCTCGCAAAATCCTTAAATAACTTTTTATTTGACAAGACAGTCTATACATTTGGCTGCTACTAATGCTCTTCCCAGTGCTATTAAAGTTTGTATCATTAAAACGTAGGTCTTAGATTTAGAATATAAATCTAATAATTACTGAAAAAGCTACAAGAAACATTATTTTTCTTCTGGGATGATGTAATAGCCAAACTGAGTAAATTACTTTCTTAGTGAAAAAAATGTCACAAGAGGCTTGAGTAATTTTATTTTTCTGTATAGTTCAACTGATAATATGATCTTTTCTCATTTTTATACATTTAAGTGGCATCTACACATGCATTTAGAATGACTTGGACTGAATTTTTTACCTACCTTCACTTGATCAACATTGATTTCTGTTAACAGCTATGTTTAGGAAGTCATAATGACATATGTGTTTATGAAATAGAAAATGTGATATCCAGATATCTGATAAATATAAAAAAATACCCTACCTTCTCAACAATGTACCTGTAGGAAATAACCTATGTACAGTCCCTGGAAAAAATTGCAGTCAGAATTACATGTAATTGTACTTAGAGTACAAAAATGTCCCCTTTAGAAGACCGTTTCCAGCTACGTATAAAATTGTATCAATATTTAATTATTCAGAATGTGATTTTCCATGCATGGTGTCTCCTCAGGTTCAATTTATTAAAGTGCAGGGAAAAGTGGTTGAACTACTTCCAAGAACAAAATAAGCAAACAAATTAGCTACAAGCAGAATACATCAAACAAATCTAGCTCTACCGTGACTTGGAACAGGGGCAGGAAATTTTTGAGAGGAATGAGATACCTAGCAAATATTGATCATTTACCTAACAAATATTGATCATTTACTCTGCTGGTGACCTCTCCCTTCATGTATTAAACCACGACCTCTCCCTTCAGGTATCTTTATACACAGATGAGATTCTCCATGAAGCTTCTCTTCTCCAGGTTAAACAGTCTCATCTGCTTCAGTCTTTCTTCACAAGAATTATGCTCCAGTCCTTTTATCATCTTATAATCCTCTGTGTGTAGTCCTACCACATCTGGTGCCATTTCAGTACTACAGGCTATGCAAAGCACATTTATGGGCCTGACAATTTATCTTCTAGATGACTAAGTCTCAACTAATCAATAGATTTCCTCAATCAGCTGATCTGCTGTCCAGATTCCATGAACAATTTAACTTGGTGATTTGATTCGCTTGCCTCCTCAGAGGCATATAGTATCCTGTGAGATTCCCTAGTATATGCACAGTATCTGTCTTATCTGGAAAATTCAACAGAGAAGTAAGGTGAGACAGAATGTATAAGCCATTCTTGAACAGCACCAGTAAACCAGGAAAAAAAGAAACAAACCTTATAAGTAGTTTTGAATAGATTAATTGCAGCTTAATTTATATTTTATTCACCTTTATAGATGAATTTACACTCTCCCTAAGTTTCATAAAATTGCCTTGTTTGTACCTAAATCTGTATCTTAATCTTGACCCAAATTGTGCCTGAAGAATAGGATTGACTAAACAGAGGGATATATTACCATTTTGAATGCAAAACATTCTGTCTAGACTCTACTTGTTGCTCCAGAAGGATTCTAATTTACTTTAGATCTCATATTACATTTGTACAAATGTCTGGTTGGAGGTAACAATGTAATTAAATCATAATTTTTATTTGACAGTTCCCTTGATAGCTTCAAATATGCCAGTTTCATACTCATAATACAGTGCTTTACATCCGTGTCAAGTCCCTTGCTTCTCCTCCACAGAAAATAACTTATATTACAGCTAATAATGTAGTAATTTTTCACCAGCCTTAAAATTTGCCTTTAAAACATATACATGAATGTTTTTCTAAATGAGAAATTGCTCTCAAATTCTCTTTTCTTCCCTCTTTTTTATTTTTTAAATTATTATACTGCCTACATAATGTCTTTTTTTTTTTTTCATTCATGGGTTACACAGACCATACTGGAATTAATGTTCATTTAATTAATTCAGTATAAGTCGAATTATCTAAACCAATATATTCTCTCATTTAACGTACATAGTTGTGACAGCTTCGTTTTTGTATGTATACAATGAAAGTAAAGGATTACTGTGCCACAACTTAAATGCAGCAGACAAAAATCTTCAACACATAAGCCAGTAGTCTGAAGTACTAGTTCAGCAACCAGTGTTTTTTGAGGTTATATCCCATAACCTTCAGCAACTGGTATAGAAGGCAGAACTGCAGCAGTTCTGTTCCATGACATGTCTTCTAACCCAAATGTCAAATGAGATGTTCATAATTAAGCAATCAAATTCCACTCATAAATCTGGGTAACTATAGATTTTTTTAGTCTTTTGGATACTTTTACACAATACTAAAAGCATTAGAACTCTCTTAGGTTTATTCGACTTAAGACTTATTTTACAAGTTTGCATTAAATTTATATAAATTTAAGTTTGATCAGTGCTTTAGTCTCTGAATTGGGTGTACAGCTGACAGTTCTAAAAGAGAAGCTGAGTGTTAATATGCCACTGAGATTTAACTAATATATCTTAATTTTCATTAGATTCTGCTCACTGACTATCAAATTTTGAGATTTTAACTGGCTAATGCACAGCTTGAGGAGCAAGTTTACATAATCCTGAAATCTATCACACAGAGATACTTAGAATTTCAGTAACAAATATAGACATTTGCAGCGTGACTTATGTTTAGCTAATCTGGTCATTTGGAATGTCTTTATAGTTAAAAGGACACATATCACTCAATTAATTTCATCCAGATGACATAACATGAAAATGAAATGTGCCTTGAAGGAATCTCTCTCCATTGACTAGCTCAGGTTAGTGTTACTCTCCATTGAATAATCAGCATAACCAGGCTTCAATTCATTTTTATGCAAAGATATTTCTGCCTTTTAAGCTACTCCAAGTTATTCAAACAGCTGGATTGTGCTGGCACGTGATCCTACTTCTGCGTTGTTTTGTATCAGCAGTTGAAGACAAGGCTGCAAAATTTTGGAACAGTTAAAACAGATGCCTTTATATCTAGTTAACTAAATTGCTCTGCTTGAATAGGAGTCAGCTTCTGATTAAGACAAGTTCAGATATAGAAATGTAGATATGTATGTGCAAGGTACAGGTGTAGGATGTATTTGGTTGCCTATGTTTAGATGGCTGGTGGCACGTGAAATACCCTACAGAGCAAGTTGATTGCCAGACGCCGCTTCAAAGTGACTTGCGCTTCCCACTTGTCTCAGATCATAGATGACATCTCCTGAAGATGTGCTGAGACTCTGCAGAACCTCAGAGACTGTAAAGGGCCTTGCTGCTCAAGGACACATTGCTGTCTGCCTACCCTGTGATGACTTTACCTGAGGGAGAACCCCTAGGTTCCCTGAGGAAAATCCTCCCACAGGTTCCATGTGTATCTCACCACAGCCTGGGAATTTCACTAACCTTGGTAACTGTTGTTTGACAGCAGTTAAAAGATTTGGACAATATTTAGCTTGTACGATGATCTCAAGAAGAAAATGCAGCAAATTGGCAGGAAATATGGTAGGAAAACAATAGAAAATGCATTTTCTGACACTGTATGCAAATAATCAAGAAAGTTCATCTATGTGATCAGGCAGGACCGTAGAGCAGAATGCATTATGTTATATTATTTCTCCAGAGTGGGTGCTTTTAAATAAGAAAATTATGAAATTTTGAACACCCCAGTACTACAGAAATTCAATTTTCATTATTTTGAGCATTTGACTGTCTTAAAAACTTATTTTAAGTATTGAAAAAACACCAACACACCAAACTGAACTTAACAGTTTCAGTGATTTAAGAAAAAAAGTTAAAAAACTATTTTGCACTATGTAGTCCAGCTAAACAATGACCAAAGAAGCACAGTTTAGAGGGGTGGTTCATCTTATTCGTAATAGATTGTAAAGAAGAAATGAATAGAGTTGTTAAAGTTGGTATATGTAAGAATAATTCAATGTAATCAGACTGAAAATTAAAATTAAGACTGAATGAGGAAATATTTGCTAACACTCAGATCTATTAGACAGCTTCTCAAGGGAAATTAAAGAAAAATGAATGTTGGAGTGCTTTAAAACACAATTGGACAAAGCAGGTAAACCAGCATTAAGGTAGCCTATCCTAATATATTCAAATGCAAACAATTCAGTTAGCAAAAAAATTTAAGAGGCACCAAGGTAATGAGACATGTCCTTCACACCAATATCCAGGGAAACACTTGTTCTGGCACTTCATAATCACTTCATTATTTCAACTTATAAATTTTTTTATTACTCCAATTTATAAATTCCAAACTTGAAAGAAAATCATGAGGAGATTTTAAAGTACAGGCTTAATTGCAAATATGTGTCTACCTCATAAAGGTAATAAATCTTATTTAACAATAACACAGATTTAAACTGGGTAATATCTTTGATAATATCAAATTTCAGCATTTCTATAATGCAATTAGAATTTTAAGTTCAGAATGCAATACAAGAAGCAATTAAGCAATTAACAAAAATTTTATTCTTTCTTCCAACAAAACAGAGCCAAATTTTGTCTTTGGGAAAAAAGAAAAAAACAAATAAAAGAACAAAAAAACTCCACCTCACACCAAATCACAGATTAAATACATCATTTATTTATTAAAAGATACTTTGTCTACGGAAAATTAATAAATTTTCCCTTTTGTTATCCAGTTTAACATGAATTACCAAAATATGGGCACAATTGAATAGTAGCTTTTCTTCTCAATGTCAGGATTTATGTTTGCATATCCATGGCTATCCTCATAGCAAGTAATTTAATAGTCATTTTCTATATGAAAAATAAATCTAAGATACTCTTAAACAGCAAAATTTTTTCTGTTTCTAACATTGTTGATGTATGTTAACACTTACAAAAATATTTATATTCAATTAAAATATATTTATTTAAATTCAAGGATGAGTCACAAATGAGAAAGTAGTGGGAGAACTAAAAGACTGTTGTTTCTCATGTCTTCTTGAATAAAAATAATTCCATATAGAAAGCAGTTAAATATGAGCAAGATACACTAGCATTCTACCTAGGTTCTGCTTGGAAAGGATTAATAGTTGTACTCTTCTGTAATAAAAAAAAAATAATGAACAACTGAGAAACAATAAACAAGGGAACTGTAAAAGCATGATCTGAAATTTTAGATAATTGCCAGGTAAAGCTACGGAACTTTTTGTCTTGTCCATATATTTTGGTGGACTAAAAATATTCATGGACAGGAGACATTAAAAAAGAAACAAAGTGTTAGAGTTTTCAAATTCTGATTTTATATCCAGAAATGTCTTTCAGAAAAGACAGTTCTGCATAGATTTTTTTCTGCTGACCTTTTTTTCTACTTCTAGACAAAAATTAAAGTCTACAGATATATTCAGAAGCCTGTAATGAAATTTTAATCAAAGTAACAAATCCCTTAAAATAAATCTTTTTTAATTATTCATTACCTGGGAATTAATGGGAATCTAAATTTTTGCCTGTAATATTATAATTCTTCCATAATGTTTCTATTGTTTTGACTGCTTGTTTTGGCTCTCACATCAGAAATAAGTACATACAAATTATCAGAAGGCATTTGTTGCATACAAATCTTGCATTTCTACAGTAAATATTATGACAGTGTAAATATGGGATGAAAGTTAAACAGCAACACTTTTCCTCCTTTTGTAGATGTTCTGTTCTTTAGAGAATGAACAATTTCTTTCAATTTAAGGTATTTATGGAAGCTTCAGTTATTTAACTAGATGAGTAGCTTTCAGCTTCCTAAATATGCCTACTTTGAGGGAAGTGGAAAAAAATTTTAAAAATATCTGTTCTGCTGCTTCTCTTTGGCGTCTCTGATTGGCTGTATGGGATCCCCCCAGGAGTACTGAGGGAGGACAGAAGAACTTGTTGAGCCACTTTAAGTTATTTACCAGCGGTTCTGACTAACCTAAGTGTCCCAGCTAACTGGAAGTTGGTGTCTGTGATGCTCATCTGCAAAACCAGTCAGAAGGAGGATCCATCTAACTACAGGCTGATCAGCCTGACCTCAGGGCTGGGAAAGGTAAGGAACAGATCATCTTTGGTGCTGTCATGTGGCACATGCAGGGCAACCAGGCAAACAGGCCCAGCCAGCACGGGTTTGTGAGAGGTGGGTGCTGCTTGACCAACTCGATCTCCTGCTATGACAAAGTTACACACTTAGTGGATGAAGGAAAGGCTGTTGTCTACCTGGACTTTAGTGAAGCCTTTGACACTGTTGTTCTCAGCATTCTGGAGAAACTGGCTCCTCATGGCTGGGATGGATGCCCCGCTCCTTAGGTGAAAGACAAGCTGCATGACTGGGCTCAGACAGTGGTGGTGAATGGAGTTACATTCAGCTGTGGGCCAGTCATAAGATGGGTTCCCCAGGGCTCAGTCGTTTGGACAACCCTATTTAATATCTTTATCTATGGTCTGCATGAGGGGATTGAGTGCCCACTCAGTCAGTTTGTAGATGATACCAAGAAGGGTGGCAGTGTTGAACCACTGGAGGGTAGGAAGGCTCTGCAGAGAGATCTGGACAGGCCGGATCCATGGCCTGAGATCAACTGTATGAGTTCAGTGAGGCCAACTGTCAGGTCTACACTAGGGTCACAACCACCTCATGCAGTGCTACAGGTTAGGGAAAGAGTGGCTGGAAAGCTGTTTATTAGGCTCTAACTAACTGTCAAGGATAGATACTAAGCTCATATATTAATTCCTGAATCATTGAAGGCAATTTAAACAGAAATCCCAATCCCTTGTGTTCTGGCTGTGGAATACACATCCAGTTTTCTCTGTGACCAGTAGTTTCATCCCATCTGCTGCTCTGAAACATGAAGGTTTCTTCTGAGGTCTCTTTGTGAGTATCTTGTGGTGACTGCCTGAAGGGGAACATATGCTCAAGCAACTGAATCACGTCCTTTACATCTCCTTAATCTTTAGAGACAAGAGAAAGTTGCCTCAAGATGCATCAGGGGTGGTTCAGGTTGGACATCAGGAAGAATTTCTTCACTGAAAGGGTGGTCAAACATTGGAATGAGCTGCTCAGCGAGGTGGTGAGTCACCATTCCCAAAGTGTTCAAGAAATGGTTGGACATAGCACTTATTGCCATGGTCTTGTTGACAGGGTGGTGTCCAGTCAAAGGCTAAACTTAATGATACTGGAGATCTTTTCCAATCTTAATGATTCTATGATTTTATGATTAAAAATAAAAGATACCAAAGGACTCTGTGAACTTTTACTCTAGTTATCTGGTTAAATAATTTTTTAAAAATTTAAAATAAAATGGAACTAAAACAAATTAGGTTTATATTTAAATTCTTAATATAAAGTAGAAGGTATTGAATTCAGTGGAAGCAGTCTGTCTGGCTTATAAAACCATTATTTCTTTAAAGCCCATGAAATACCTTTTTTCAAGAATGATGCTGGAAACACTGCACTCAGGTTATGATGCTGTTCAGGTTCATGATGCTGTTCTGATTTTCTAATGGCATAACCCCTATAAACAAAGAGTTATTATTCCTCTCTTTTTACCTGATAAATGAAATAGGATTTAAAAGATTAAAAAAAAATCATAAAAGAATATAAATTCCTTCCCCCTGTATTCTAATATTCTAATAGTCTTTGAAATTCTAATCTGCTTCATGCCTCTAAGACATTTACAAAAGAAAAGAAATTATAAGTCGCATGAGAGAGTGTCAAACTTCCTCAGTATGTATTCCTGGGCCATGACAACCCTTCAGGCATCTGGTAAAGAAAGTATGCCTTCCATCACACTTTGTAAAACTCATCAAGTTATTAGGAATACTCCAAATTTACAATAATTGTAATTGAAAGGAAACAGAAGCAAAATCTTCAGAACTTCAGAACCCAAAACCTCTGGGTAATGGATGAAAGGTGAAAAGACATCATGGATGTTCTCAGTTTAGTTAGATGGGAAAGACTATTTCTGAGAATAAAATATGCAACAGTATGAAACTTATTGAAAAGATTCATAATTGGAGTAAAGATGAGTCTGGATTAGGAAATACAGGTTCCTGTACTAATTTAACTGTGTTCCAATGTGGTGAAGGCAAACTTCACTCTGTGCCATATTAATTAGCAAAAGTGTACCTGGAATATTGAGGGTAGTGATTATTCAACATTGGTGAGGCCATATATAAGATACTGTTCATAGTTCTGTTCTCCCTATAAAGGTGTTGATGAACTGGAATAAGCCCAATGTAGGCCACCAAGATGCTTACAGGAATGAAGTTCTTGCAGTATATGAGGAGAGACAGAGACAAAGAACTGGTCCTGCTCTGCTTTGAGAAGGGAAGATTAAAGGGAGATTGCTTTCTACAAAAATTTAACAAAGGACTGCAAATAAAAGAGATTCAAATGCTGATTGTATAATTCTAATTGGAAAGGGCTTAAACTAAGCTGTGGGTGGTTTTTATTTTTTATTTTGTTTTTCAGAAGAAAAATAATGGATACTTAAAAATGTAAAATATTTGTAATCAGTAAATTTTAGATAAAAATATGATTCCTTGCTGTTAGATGGACCACACCACATATCCAGTAGCTTTCCTAAGATTAAAGAGGACACTTTAAAGTTTCCAGACTCTGTTGTGGTGCAAATGATTTCACTTAGCTAACACTGATTTATACCTAAGCTAGAAAAATACATGTATTTTCATAAACATATATGAAATTGATTTATGGAAAAAGAAAAGTGCAGTGGCTGAGCAGGCTGAGCTCTTAGGCTCACTTATTATTCATGGGAAGGAAGAAATTATTTTACTTTGCCAAGGAAAATGAACAGAGCTGGTTAATACAAACCAACTGTAGCTTTACTTTCAATATTAATGTAAAGGCTCTTCATAAGATTTGTTATTCATGGGAGAGTTTCATCAGCAGAACTTCTCCAAGGAAAACTGGGTACATGGAAGAATGGCTCATGATTTGGAAAATATTAAACAAGGACTCGACATGGATTTCATGTCAAAGAATAAGACTGTGCTTCACACTGGCTGCTTTCTGTTGCCTTTAAAATAAGTGTGTATGTGTGTGCCTGTATATAAATATATGTTTTGTTTTGGGTCTTTTTTTGTTGGTTTTTTTTTTGGTAGGGTTTTTTGTTTGTTTTGGTTTGTTTGTTTGGGATTTTTTCTCGGGGGGCTATTTTGTTTTTGTGGGTTTTCTTTGGTTTTTAGTTTTGGGGTGAATTTTAAAGACTACCTGTTCTTTTCAGAAATTTGCTATGATTTTGGAATTATACTCAAATCATGTTGTGGAAAGCAGTCTGTGTTTTAAGCAATTTTTTTCAGTGTAATTTACAAAAATAGTGTAATTTAGTAAGACTTCCTTAAACATTTCAGTTGTACCGCACAGACCCTTACATTCTTCTCTGTAGCTTTTCCTTTCAAATACTCTGTAAAGCAAGAAACTGTTGCTTGAGGAAAATCAGGAGATATTTTTCCTTTTATTGGAGAATCGGTTGTGAGCTTGTCCTTAGGTAAAATATTTTCAACTATTTATCCTTATGGGTGCAACTATCAGTGAACATTCTGCATTAGAAAGGAACAACAAACACCATCCCAAATAGTGGTGTACGGACACTGTGCCATATAGTGGGATTTTATTTTCCCTTTCACTAGGTTGGTATATATTCTCCTGAACTGCCTTTCTTTGCTCTTCCCTTTGACTTCTTCCTTTATTAATGAAAATGATATTTCTCAAAGTCATTTAATAAGAGAAGTCATTGTAGCAAAAGGATTTCTTTGGCCTGCTCCCTGATTACTCCCAATCTTGACAGAAATCTGACAGAGCAGTTCAGTACCAGGTAAAATGGACATAGTGTGCGTCAATGATCCTACTTAAAAAATAAACAAAAAATAAATAGCCTGTCTTTAGCCGACTTTTTGAGGAAAAGAACACACCAGGAAATCAAATCACAACAAAACAAGACAGAGAAAACAACGCTCTCCCCATCACCCCAAGAGAAAGTGGGGTCTTTTAAAGACAGAATTCTTGAAAAAAATCTTTCTTCTGCATTATTATACGTCAGCATAAGTTGAAATATGGCTAAAAATTCCTTTAAACTGCATATCCCTATTTCTGAATTATTGGTGGAGACTTTAGGGTTCTTAAAATTCTGAGCTGGCAGCAATTGCTTTTTTTTTCTTTTTAAATTAATAATAATTTGATGTTTTAATATTTTTATTCTAAAATATTTTTATTATTAGTTATCTTTCTTGATTTCTAATACATGCAATGAGGTCTCTGCTCCATAAACTTAAAATTAATTCATGTTGAATTCAGGTAAGCTACTCTGAAATATTTAACTTGATTTTTGGTAGGTATTCGATATATCTTGATTCGGAATCAAGGATTCTATTGCAATCATTTTTTTTTTTCTTTATACCTTACATAGACTCTACAGTATTTTCTTGCTTATTTTCAATTTTTCTATATTTTCAAGAGTTTTGACTAATCATTTTTTATATATAGTTCAAGAATAATTTGTCTATATGCTGATGAACTAAATTTTGTTATAATTATGCTTGATTTCTTTCCATTAAAATTTATTTTTAAGTCCAGAAAATTTTCAATCTCAGTCATTCAGAACCATTTGCAAATGATCCCAGGAAAAAAAAAAACAAAAAACTAGAAATCCTTTTATGAAAATGAATCCCAAAAACCTCTAAAATTTTGTTCTTTAGGCAGTCTGTAAAATCTTCATAGTTGTCCAAGATGTCTTAAGTCTTTGAAGCAAGTTAGAAAAGAAATGGGAAAATAGGGAGTTCTCAGTGACAGACTTGTGTGGGTTGCAGGTGTGTATAAAGAATTTGACTTAAAAGTTTTAACTTTCTGAATGTACATCTTGTGTACTCTGATACCTAGCACCTTGTCAATATAGTTGCACAATATATTTGTACATAGTTGTACAATACAGTTGCAAGCATATACCATAATCAATGGGTATTATCTTGCATTATATCCCATATTACTTTCCTTCCAGAATTTCCTAGTGTTTCATTTCTGCAGTATAAATCTAGGAACTGGGTTTCTTTGAGTTTCAAAAAAATTCTGTCCAGGCTCATTTAGCTCAGATTCTGTCTTGAGTACATCATAAACAACTTAGACCATTAAGGCAATTTTAATCCTCAAGGGAGGCAGTGAAGCACAATTTTCTTGTTCTTTAGTAAGTTCTACCTAGTGAGATACAACATAAATTTCTTTTAATTGCCACTTCATATGTAGCATGAATATCACAGCTGAAAACTGTTCTTAAAAATAAATTGAGATCATATATCAGCCAGACAACTTGTTTAAAAAATTGTCATTCTGGAGTTCCTTTTTTCTACTAATTTTTCAAAACTAAATAAAAGTGGCAAATTAGTTTTCAGTAGATAAAAAAAGTGAATTAACCTGGGGATCCTCAAGGGTTCTTTGACATGCTATTTGGCATCTAAGAAACTCATTTGTTTGGGGTTTTTTAACTGTCATATTTTTGAGAAATAACTGTGCTAAGAAATTAGACACAGGTGCTGTGCTGTAAGACGTGTTGTATACCCTTTGAGCTTTAAGAGATAAATAGACTGATAGGCAAGCAGAAGTGCACCAGCTTTCCTCTTGTTCCTTCTTTCCCCATTACACTTTGAAAAAGAGAAAAGGATGGGTGACTGATATCTGTGGTTTTGAAATAATACAGCACATGTAATAAAATGCAGAAGAAGTGAAAACATTTGTTCTTTTACATACTTAGACTTTGATGCAACAATCACTAAGAGATGTTAGCATCCTGGTCTTAGAGAAAGCAGTGGTAGTATTTTGTTCTGAAGAAATTTTAGTGAGTTTCACTGACACAAATGATTCTATAAGATAAAAAAAATCAGAAAAAATATTATATGTATTTGTTGAAGTTTCTTCAGATAATTCTTTCTTTAAAAAAATTAAATTGAAAATATTTTCAAAGAGACAAGTTAGTAATTTTTCCTACAGTTAGTCTTGTATAGTGTAGACTGAGTTGATGAGTGACGTGAGTATGCAGGAATATTTCAATTTAGGAAATACAAGTTCCTAAATAATTCTAAGTTCCAGAAAATTCTACAAAGAAGCTCTTCCAGATGTTTTCTTTAGTCGCAATTGAAGCAGAGAAAGCAAGTTTCAGCATTCCACTTCTGAAAATAGTAATACAGAAACAACATTTATTTATCAAGTCAGAATGACCTGAATAAACCATTCCAGAAAGTATTCCTGGTGCTGCTTAAAATGGCCCTAGCTATTCATCTGAGTTACAAGAAAAAACCTTGTCCTCTGTCTACAAATATACTGAGAATATATATATCCGAGGGAGAGTCTAATCTAATGATCTTTCAAGTTCATGTTATTCATCCGTAACTTTTCATGATAGATCCCTTTTATCCTTTCCCCCTTCCTCCACCCCACTTCAAACAGTGGTGTATCAAGAATACTTAAGCTGGATATTAAATTAGGTGACCAAAAAAGAATTTAATTTATAATTAATAAGAAAGTTGCTCTCTGCTAATGTAGTTATAGTATATTTTTAGATAAATATTGGGAGGTTATTTTGCCAAGTAGGCTCTTTCTTGTTAATTTTCTAGCTTGAACATATTTTTTCACATCAGCAACTTCACAAATATCCTTGAGAGAGCCTAATTTCCTTTATCTTTTTTGACAAATGGCAGTTCTTTTTTTCTCCCATATCCCAGTGATTATTCTCAGACAAAAGCATGAACCTGCCTGAACAAGACAATAACATGATGTTTAGGCTGTTTAACCTCATGGGTTTTTTGAACATTCCCAAGTTATTCTATGCTTTAACCTGCTTAAAGCCTAAGAATGGAGTTCTCCTCTTTTACATAAATGTAGAGTTGGGTTAGAATATGCTCTGTAAGAATGCTTTGATGCTGTAGTTCAACCCTCATAATTAGAAAAGATTATGATGAGTAACAATAAACAAGAGAGTATGTGTGGCAATAGAAACTGGAAACTCAAAGTACCTTACCTATACATAATTCATTTCATGTTTCTATGTCATTTTTTGCATATTCACAGCTGGCTTAATTCAGATGTTGCCAATCTAAATAATTGCTCTAATTAAATTTGGTAAGAAAATAAATCTTCATAAAGAAGAGAATTAACCAAGTAAAGGAAGGAAGGAAGGAAGGAAGGAAGGAAGGAAGGAAGGAAGGAAGGAAGGAAGGAAGGAAAAGAATGAAAGAAAAACTTATTCATAGAGAGACAAAAATTTCTTTTGACTTTGTGAATTAAATAACAATTAGAACGTTTTTCAGGATTTTCCTTGTTGCTCTTCCCCTTTTAGAGACTCCAGTGAAGTGAGTAGAGGTTGCATATCAGACTGAAGAGAGTCATTGACTTCCTACTCTTTTGATGGTTTCTATTGGAGAACCTCAAATTCTTTTTAAGTAGTCCCTAGTAAGATGGTTATAACAGTCATTAATGTTGGGCAGAAGTAAACATAAGATCCTGAATAAATAAGAGATACTTTAACAGAGAAAATGTAGAAGAGAAGTATGGTCCAAAGACTGAAGTGTTTCCAGGGAGAAGGTGCATAAGTGTTAGGTGGAGTTCTGTTGCCAATGATGTTTTTGGTAGCTTTGCAGAAGTGATGGACTGCATGTGAGAGCAAAGAGCCTGATCTCGTACCCTGACATTCAGAATAGGCAAGTGAAAATGCAAAACTATAACTGAGTCTCAAAGTATTTTTACACTCATTGCATTCAAAATGGATAATTTTTAAGAATGAGATTTTGTAGATATTTAGTGACTGATCAGTTTTCATTAATTCCAATTAATTCCAATTTCAAAATAAAAAATTCTGAAGAATTGGAAATTAGTCTTGCCTTTGCTGATTTAGAGCAATAGTTTATATGTCAATGGTTAATAGAGTTAATCCTCCCTCAGAAAGTTGAGAGGACTGTAGGATGAAGACATGATTCAGGGTAAGTCTCTGTGTTTCCCCTAGAGATGACTGGTACTTTAATTTTATTTAGTGGATGCTCTCAGCCCACCAGGATTAGTCCTTATTTTCACCTTCTTCCTGTGTACTGGGAATACTCTTCTGAGAAACAGAAACAGAGATGGAACACCATACATGGTATCATGTCACTTATATTTGATTTTACTTTAGTTACCACCTTGCCCATGATAGCTGTAATGGATTATTATTTTCCATATTGTCTACAGACCAGTCTGCCAAATAAATTACTCAAACTTTAGCCCAAGAGTGCACAGTTACTCAGCAGACAAAGGAAATTTATTTTCAATGAACCAGCTTGGCAACAAAAAAAGAAGATTCTGCCTTTACAGAGTAATTTCTACAGCTCTAGCAGATACACACTTCTCTTCCAGAAAAGGAAAAAAAAAAAAAAAAGGGCACTGACGCATGTGAAGGGAAAAAATCCTCTTCTCTAGCTAGGGCAATGACAATGGTCTTCTGTGTTCCAGGAAAGATAAGATTAGGATATAGATAGAAATTTCTGTCTCTGAATTCCTTTAAGAAAAGTTTCTATCCCTGCGGACTGCTAAGATAGGTTTGATAAACATATTCTGAACTTTCTGAGTATATGAATTCAGAGGCATCACCCTTGCCAGAATGCTCACCTCTTGCCAGAATGTACTTTAGAATTTCAGCTATAATGGTAAGTTCCCATGTCTCAAAACACAAAAATTACTGCACACTGCATGAACAGAATTAAAATGAATAGATGAAAGGATAGAAGTCCCACTTTGCACCTGGAGAAATAAAATCTCATCCTGAACGTGTTTTGTTTACTATTGCTAGCATACACAGTTTTAGTAGTACTTATACTATCTTAGTATATAAGGTAATTCTTGCACACCAAGTGAAATATGACTTTCCTCTAAGGAGTTCCAAAACCTAATTTGTAGAGATTAAATGTACTTAAAGCTATAAATATGATAATGTGACAAGGAAGAACCATGACTATTCAGAGTCAGACTATTTAGAACTATTTTACTCAGAGAAGTGGATTTTTAAAACTATTTTAAATACAGATTTTTTTTTTTCTTCTCTGTTTTCCTCTTCCAGTACCATGCCTTACATGAAAAATCAGATATTTCCTTGCTTCCTTCAGGGGTGTTATTCCAGTACAACACAAGGTAATCCAAGGAAAAAAATACACAATATGAATCTTAAATGTGTGGAATTCTACTCTTGACATTGTTTCTACTGCTGAGCTTTGCTTCTGTTGAACAGAGAACAGCAGTGTCCCCATTTCTAACTCTTGGCTAGGCACAGTATGTCCTGAAATTCTTTTTATATGTGTTTGGAGGAAAAAAAAGACAGTGCATATGCTCTAAGGAATGTCACATATTCTTTCCTGTGCACCAAACTGTTTTCCCTTGACAGTACATAAAAAAACCCTATTTACTTATCTTTCTACTCTCTTTCTAATATTTTGCTCCCAGAGAAATACTTCTCTTGTAAAAAGCATAAGCATAACTTCACAAACTATAGAGATTAATAAAATTAGAAAAGCAATGAGATGTCATTGTCTTCTGAAACCATATGAATGTTGACAGAAGAAGAATCTTACTTACAAATGATGGGATTTTTTATGCTCAGGAATAAAGGTCAGATAGATTGAGGTAGGTGTTAAAAAAATATTTTGGGTCTCCTTTTAAAAAATAAAAGAAAATATTTTATTGTTGATCCGACTTAGGAGACTACACATTGCATCCTTCAATTTCCTGGTTATAGAGTATTTAAAATGTCTGGCACATTTGGAATGGTCATTGTATTTTCTTTCTCAAGAGGGCATGGCACTATCATTTTTTTGGGCTGGAGAAGCAGCCTTGCTTTAATGCTTTATAGTATGAGAGAAAATTTATTGAAATAGCGGCTATGAGAATACACTTTAAAACAGAAAATAATACCTTTAGTGCTTACTCATCTGAAAGACGGTTATTACACAGTCTCAATATTTGTAACAGTAAGAAAGTAATCAAGGAATAAATCACAAGGCATTTATGTTATTTTTGACAATTCCCTAATCCTGCTATGCATCTTTGCCTTCAGCCATCCTGTAATATTCATTTGGCAAAATGCCAACAACCTAATTTCTACAACCATTCATAATATTGTTAACATGCATTGATTTTTAAAGTGCTTGTTACTGAGCCCTCACAAAAGTTATCACCTGAAAGAAAGAATGGTCCAGAGATCTTAAGTTAAGCCTAGAATTTTATTTGAATTTTCTGTTAGAGTTTTGTTCACATGATTTTCCTCAAATGGATGTCACTGAGGGAGACAGACGTGAGGTGGTTTTACCCCACAGAGTGGCATCTTGCTTTAACAAATGAGCCAAGCCTCTTAACAGAATTTTTTATTTCAGACTCAGCCATAGAAGTGCAGAATTCTTAGGAAAGAGCTGGTATTTTGTTTTATGGTCCAGAAAACAGTTTCATTGTGTCAGCTTGTAGCACAGACATATCCAGAATAGGAACCACTGTAAGCAGATTTACTTATATGATTTTTAAATCTGCAATAACATTGGTCCTATCTTCCCAAACAGCTGAGGGAGATAAAAATGTTAATGATAATAGATAATGAAAACAATTATATTTTACTGTCGTACATTATCATATTGGGTAAAGCTACTTAGACATCCTAAATTTGAGTCTAGTCTGTATTATAGCAGTCTTTTAATTCAGAATTATTATAAAGCCAGCCAAATACTATTAGGAAATAACGGAGTGAAACAATAGGTCATATGCTGGGGTGATGGAAGAGTAGATTTAATTCTAAGATTGAAAATAGCTGATGTGAATATGAAGCACTGATTATACATATTTTGTGTGGAAGACAGGGGTCATAAAGAGGAGCATAGGTTAGGAAGAAAACCTAGAGGATATGTAACTTACTGGGAAAAACTAGAAGAGATTTATGGATAAGGTGGATAAAATTATACTTAGAAAAACAAATTCTACTGTTTTCATTTTTTCACTTCTTTTCTTTTTTTTTAGGGAGTTAATTTGCATACACTTCATAACTTTTTAACTTTGTTAGTTTTATCTTTCTTCTTTTTTATTTCTTTGTTTTTTCTTATATAGCGTGATCCTGGAGACAGAGATTCTGTACACTTGTACCAATAAATCTGTAATAATATTGATTCTGTATGTGCTGAAAATAGATGTGGAATAAAAATGGTAAGTAGTTATCATATTAAGACTACATTATAAATAATGATATGAGTAAAAGTACAGTTAAAAGTTGAGAATGGGGGAAAGATATAATTTTATTTTAAACTTTTTTTTAACTGAATGTTGGGAATTCCAATTTTAAATTTGTATAGATGTATATAGAAAGAATTTAATATGGAATATTCAGTCCAAATTCTGGTTCTGCAGGCTTATCTCTCAAAAGATCATCTTATTTCCTCCACAGAAATCTGCAAAAAAATAATATTCCTCCAGATGCAAACATACACATGCATGCATGCACGCACACACACTCGCACATCTTATTGCTGTTTTCTTAGGATATTTGCTTTGTATGTTAGAGAATATGAAAACTTTTTTATGATTACTTTTCTGTAATTATTCAGCTAGTATTATAAAGGATTTTTGCTGTTCCATGAAGAATGACGCAACAAAAACACATGGATGTCCTCTAAATTTTTGTTCATCATATGTGAGGGGCATTTACTAGATCTTCACTTAGTCTTCCATTTTCTGAAATACTTAGTCCATTTGTAATTATTATATGTCTTTCTCTGTTCATTGGTGATGTGCAAACACAACCTCAACTGGTCATCTGTTTTCTGTTGTTTAAAACCTCTAGAAATATGCCAAAAGTAAGAGTGTTGCGTGAAGCTGGTTGCTTTGAATGGTAATGCTGCAGCTGCCACAGGTATCGTTCTTCCCAAGATGCTGCCCGCAGAGCTGCTTTCTTCACTGCAAAGATGACATAGTTTATTGTGGGCTGATTAACAGCTAGAACCCATCAAACTTTCAGGGCTAATGGCTTTCGAAGGACATAAATTCCTGGTGTTGTGCTATTAGGACATGTCATTCAAATCTCTGATGTTGTCTGCACACACCTTGGTGGCTGCAGCATAAACAGCTATCCAGGTTCTTCTAGGCACTCTGTCCTTCAGGCCAGTCACCTGAGTTGCCATGAAGACAGGACATAGGTCCCGCAGAAAAACATTTTAGTTCACTAAAAAGGTTTGAGTACAGCTGGTGTTAGCAAATCTAGTGCAAAAAAAGTGATGCAATTTTAGCTGAACTTTTAATAGAGCAAATTAGTTTTCAGCATGTTACAAAGTACCTTTAACTAAAACATTTTGAAACATATATAAGAAACATTAAAAGTAATATTTTCTTTCTTTTTTAATTTTTTATTAACAATAGTTATTATGAATTAATAGCAATTTTAATGAGGATCTTTAAAATATGTAGGGAGCATATTTTCAAACACAGTGAGACTTAGGATATGTTACACCAGATCACTGCCAGCATCATTGCTTTCCCCAAAACACAGGTGGGAAACAGCTATCTAAGAAACAATAACATTAATAATATAATTACTGAGGAAATCAAATTTCTGTTTGAAACACACTATAGGAGGATGTATGCAAAATGCTTAGAAATTCAAATTTGGTTTGCTATTAGTGGAACATAGTTTTCACTAGAGAAACCAATTTGTTTGTGAAGATTACCTCTGTAAAAAGTCAACTGTTCCCACAATCTTTTTTATGCTCAGAAAGAAAACACACTTAGTGTATAAAGCTAAGAATTCATTATTATTATCATTATTATTTGAATATCAAAAATCTAACTGAAAAATAGTTTTTAGCCTACATCTAATTATTACAGAAAAAAGGTAAATAGTAATACTTACAATATTTTATTACAGAGACGATATCAATAGTAATTATCATATCATTAAGATAGTAACTTACATATTTATAGTTACCACTCCTTTTCTTGAGATTATGCTTACCATTTCATTGCTCTTCCACATTTTAAAGCCAGCGGTTTCAGCTGCTGGAGAAGGAGACAACATGTTTCTAGAGTCCTTCATCAGATAACATATCCTGTTGATGTACATGTTTTCTTCCACACTTTAGGATCAACTTGGTATCACTTTCATGTGTTTATTAACAGTTTTTCACTTCACTGGCCTCCATATTATGTCTGATATTTGTATATAATACATACTATTTCTTCTTTATCTCCGTTGCCACGAAACCATTTTTTTTTCTTCTTTCATTTGCATTTCTTTAAATGGCATTTTATGAATCACTTTTATTTGTGATCTTTCCAGTGCCAGACCTATATTCCCTGTTTTATCACTCCATTTCTGTACTCCTCTACCCTGCACACTTATCTCAGCTTCTCAGGGCCCTTTCTGTTGTAGATACAAGGGCAGTATTTCTTTATACTACATGATTGTTTTAAGAGTTGTAAATATCACCCATAGATTAATGTTTATTATGGCTGTAAAACTCTGTTATCTTTATAAAAAATAATCAAGAAAAATGCAAATTAGCCATAGATATTTGTTCAAGTAGAGAAATTATCATCACGCCTACACCAAGTTAAACAAAACTGCAGGCATATAAAGCTCAGGCAGATCAAACCTAACAAGACCAGACCTGGGGACTTGCAAAGGCAGCACAACACCTCTGGCCTGTCAGCAGTGACAGTATTGCAGGGCTGTGGAAGAGCAGACAGCTACAGAAGCTGAGCTGGGTAGCACTGCAGACCTGCTGGCCCTGGTACATTGGAGAGATAAACTCAAGGCAAGAACAAAAGTGAAGACATCACATCTGGTCACTCTGACGAGAGATGTAACAAGGACATTGCTGGCATGAAAGAATGTAACAGGCTTGATAACCGAAAAGGTTGTGTTGCTATGGGAGCAGGGGCAAAGGGGTCTGAGTGGAAAATTCTGTATGGAAGTTAGAGAACTATAAATACTGGTGATTAGTGTAATAAAGTGACTTTTGCTTGCATAGCATAGTCTGTGTCCTTCAATCACTGCACAGGGCTACATAACAAACAGATTATATATCACTACATTTCAATCTAACTCTTTATAGGAAAAAAATTAGATCTTTTTCAGGACTTGTATATGATGGATTTTACAGTCTGAGAAACTAGCCTGTCTTAAAATACCTTCTGTTTCATGATTCTTTTTAGGAATTCTTAAGCAAATAGGTACTCTTGTTTTTTACCAAAGGAGATAAAAAAAACAATTAAAGAAATAGCTTACCATTGGTGAAAACTAGCAAATTACCAGGAATAATTGCACAGCTTTTGATTAGACCAAAACAGAAAGCTGATAAAATAAAGCAAATGCACTCAGGTATCTTGACAGATGACACAGATATTCGTTACTCCATTGCTGAAAAACTAATTTCAATGTCTGAGGTATTACTTCTGAGGTATATTAACTTTATACACCTAAACTTCTGTAAGGTTTTAGAAAATGGTAAGAGATTTCTGAATTTTATTTTTCATTGTGGTTTTAAAAATTCTAAAGACTGTTTGTCTAGGTAGATAATGGGCAGGGTCTGCTAGTCTGTTAGATATGTTTAATAAGATGGTCATACATTACTAATTTGTTTAATTTTCACAGGGAAATGACAGTGAGACTTGAAAATAGCAAAGCTGTACATATCATTGACTTAGACATTATACCATCCCATGACACTCAAAAGTGCATAAAATATTCAGGAAAAAAAGACTGGGATATGAGATACTTTGGATTGGGTTCTTAACAGAGTAACTGAATTCATATCAGAATGCAATAAAAATTGTATACAGATAGAGCAAGAATAAAGACATAAGCTCCATGCAACTGTGATTGAGGGGAGAATTCAGTAATACTGAGCAGTGAAGAGGATGAAGAACCAAGATGGAGAAAATTGTCACGCACATTTAATAGAAAAGATAAAAGAAGATGGAAAATAAAGTGTCTGCGTAAAAATGGACACAGGTGAAAACCAGCAAATATAGAGTGAGTTTTGACTGGCCAAGGTTATGCCTAGTAAATTTTAAAAAGTGCACCATTTGGCCGTATCCTGCTGATACAATAGCGATTTTTTCCATTGAATTTAGTGCCAGGTTGCACTGATGTGCAGGCAAAAATAAGTGAGAAAGTCCTTGGTATTTTCTTATTTATTATTTTTCTTTATATGTAAGTTCTCTACTAGTGATGCTAGCGATGCAGTAACTTTTCTAAAGGCAGCATCTCTAGCTAATGTGTCATACAAATTTTCTGAATACGAGACAAATATTCAAAAAAAAAAAAGCTGCCCTTTTCCCCTTGTAGGAATAAGCTCAAAAATCATTCCCTTAGTAGAATTATTTACATATATTTTAATTAATTCTCAAATGTCTTGTAGAACTGAAGCATTAATATCACACCTTTATGCCTTAGAATTTGGTTAGTAAAAGTACTCCTTGTAATCGGGAAGTCTTGTGATGTTAAACCCTTTGAACTTTACACTTCTTGGACCATCCAGCACAGACCCTTAGAATCACAGACAAGCATAGTTTATTATATTTCTCAAGTATTTTAATATTAGTTATACTTCCATCCTAAATATATGTTCACAGACATAGTTGCTTTTTTTGTTTGTTTGTTTGCATGTAGCTCTTCACTCCTCGCAAAAAGGAATATCAAAAACTATTACTAAAATTAATTGAATAGTCAAATTGTATAAATACTGAAATGCAACTCGACTCCACATTCATTATTTTTATTTTTCTCTCTCAGTCTCTTTTTTAATTTCTGCTTCATTAAGGCAGACAATTAGTTTATTATTAATTAACACATACTGCTGGAAAAAACTCAGTATATTTATGTATGAATTGTCTTAGACATGGGATTATGACCAGAAGTGAGTTTAAAATGGAATTTTACATTAGAAAGTATAAGCTACTGATCCTCATCCCTAAAGTAGAATTTAAACCCTTTTGCTAGTAACAGTCTTTTTTTTTTCTTTTCCTTTTTATTCTTTCCCAGGAAGAAAGCAAAATCTGTAGTGATTAAAATATTTTTCATGGAAATGTGAACAGATGAGCTATGCCTCATCTGCAGTGGCTGCCTGATTAATGTAGGATGGGATGTTTATAATTTTATTCTGGTGGATATGGCTTTGGAAGAAAAGCTATTCTAATCTTTCTTGTCTGGGCAGATACATTTATAAATAAGTGTCTGGATCAAAAATGGCTCAGCCCTAAAGAACTAGAGAGTTACAACAAAGGTTAGGTTGTTTGCAAGCATTTCAGAGTTTTGGAAGAGTTAGATTCCTGTTGTATCTTTAATTTACTATGAATTTTCTTATATTTGTGCTGATATCTGATATGCAAGACATTATTCTTCCATATGTAAAAGCCGAGTTTTAAATCATACTGAGTTTTTAAGTCTAGCAGGAAGGGAAAGAATATCTGAGGACCAAGTAGACCAATATTTTATGGCTCAATATGACTTATTATCTCTCATTCATTGCTACAATATCATGTAGAAGACAGAAATTATGTTTATAGTATGGAGTGGAAATCAAGATTTTATTTGACAGAAGATATATACTGATTTTTATTTTTGGTTGATTTTTTGTTTGCATGTTTTGTTTTAAATTTCTTCTACTGAAACAAGAAAAAATAGAGAAATGGGAAATACACATGAATTTTAAATGCAGTTAAAGACCTTTTCCTATCACCCTTATTATAGTCTGTCCATTGAGAAAGTCTAGACCTGTATGCTCATTGATCAAAATTGGATTTTTCAAGTTTTTATGCTTTCCAGATTTTTCAGGTCTTTTTTTATTCAGCTCAATGGTGATGTAAGAATGAAACAAATTCCAGGAAATAATAGCTGTATTAAACTTGGATTTTATGAAGTATCTACTAGATTGTTGGGCTGTATATGAAACCATTTAATTTTAATAACTTCTTTCAGAAAAAAAAAATATCCCTTTACAGTTAGAGGCTTTTTATTGAAATAAGTCAGTGGATCATTCTTTTATTTTTCACCATTTAACTGGATTCTGTCAAAATCTGGTAAGCAATTATTTGTTTTCTTTCTTTTTCAATTTCTGTAAGAAATAAATAGGTCTTTTGGAAGAAAGATGAGGTCAGTATTTGGTTAGCCCCAAGGATAAATGCTTGCTCTTGTTTCAGTTAAAACATCAGGATATTCAATTATTGTTGTTATGTCAGTTCATTAATAAAGACATCTAGAAAATAAAAAAATATTCTATTTAATATCTATATTAATATCTATATTAAAAATATTCTATTTTTACTTTCCCAGATACTAGACTGAAGACGTTCCTAAACTAACTAACTCTCATCAAGGTTTTTAATTTTTTTTTCTTGCATTGGTTTTGCTATAGGTTTATACTAAGTTTTGGGTTTGTTTCCTCATTGTCTATTGGTGTATTTTATCAAGTAAGGAGAAGACGAAGGTTATAAAACCTTGATAATAATCTTCCAAAAACCATTTGATAACTCAAAAACAGTTATTTGTGAGTGATGTGAGAAAAGCTGACATTCATAACTGCAAATTACATGCAAATGAGGGAACCAAGTGCAGAAGTATTTTGGTTAAATCTGGATTGCTTTTTGGGAATCTGTTAATATGCAACTAAGGTAATGTATGCAACCAAAACCCAGCTATATCCCTAGGCATTTTATTTCAAAGAATTATCAAAAGCATCATGACATAGGCTGTAATATTTATGATAATAAAGATTATAGTAAAATGCAGTTTTTTAAAATAGAACATTTCATATTCCAACTAGAGAGAAAGAAATATGCACCTTTTTAAAGATACTTTAGGCCCTGAAAATGATTCTGCTATTTAGCAAGCTGGTATTTTTCAGCTTTAAAATACAAAGCAAATATAATTGGAAATATAAATGAAAATTTTTCTTTGTAAGAACATTGCTAGAGTATTTAATTATATCACACCTTACAAAATCCTGTTAGGAGCATCCAAGCTTTTCCTTTCTGAACTTCTCTCAAAGCACTGATATCTCTAGAGTTTACTCAGTTTAATTATTAATCTGTCATAATTCTAGGTTTCTCTAGTTTTCATGCAGGAGTTAAGTTTGCACTAACAACCTTCTGTTTTTCAATTGTCCTTATATATGATGGAGTATTATAAATCCCTATGAAATCAATATCTTGATAACAATATAAGTTTTTAATATAGTTACCACAACTTGATCTCTTTGTCGAATGTTGTGCATCCAATATTTTGGTTTTTTTTTTTTTTTAAAGTGTTATAGTTCTATGGTATGGCACAAATTACATTGAAATTCTCTACAGTAACTTTATGCATATATATAAATGTGGCTATATGTACATAAAGCTCACAAGGAAGGAGTTCTAAGGTAAATTTATACTTCTGCTACCATTAATCAGACCCTTCAGAAGGAAACATCCAATTACTGTTCAGCTAGTACTCTTTGGGACCTATTTCTTTTGATCTTTTATAGCAGCCTCTTTCCATTCCAGTGCCCATTTCAACATCCTCCCTGGATTATTTTCCACATCAAAGGATGTCTTTCTTGCCTCCGTAGATTTCTCAATTTTGATCTCTCAACAGTCATCATGAGAGAGACAAAGAAGAAAAACTAATACTAATAAGAAAGTATGTCAACCTCTATTGTGTGCAGTATGCTGGAAGCTGTATCAACTAAAATCCTAAAATTTTGGTTTACCAAAAATTTTGATCCCAAGAGAATTTTTATGAGAAAAAATAAGATTGCTCTTTCTGAATCTGTCATTTCCCCTCCATATTTAACAAAACAATGATAGTTGTTGTTCAATTGAGAAGTCACTGTCATGAGGAGGAAAACTAATAGATATTTTCACTCTAATGCTTAAATTAATAAAAACAGTTTCTGCTTATTAGCAGACAAGTATAGAGTTGCTGTATTTTCTTCAGCTGATTTACTTTGATAGACTGTAATTTAGGGAATTGGAAAAACATAAAATGTCCTATATTTTTAGGGAGAGATGTGCAAAGGAGCAAAAATAGCTATTATACTCTCATTGCATTGTTGTACTTTCACCACAGCCCCCAGCCAAGATGCACACAGCCACTTGCTCACTCCCCTACCACCAGGATCAGGGGGAGAATTGGAAGAGTAAAAGCTAGGAAAGCTCAGGGCTGAATTCACATGCAAGGCTCCTAGAATGCATGGGGGATAACCTCTTCAAACAGGTAACAACCCTACTAGAAGGAACAGGATACTGACCCTGAGGGTCACCAGTGTAAGTGATCTACCTGTGGGTTCAAGATTGAAAGCAGCCTGGACTGCAGTGATCACACACTGGTGGAGTTCACAGTCCTGAGGGGCATGGGTCAGACAAAGAGAAAGGTCAGGACCCCTTCCATGCTCTTCAAGAATATACTCAAGACTCTGGGAAAGTGCCCTCAGGAACAAGAGCAGGCAGATTTTTAAGGATGCCCTCCATAGAGCAAGTGAGGTAGTGACCACCAAGTGCCAGATATTTGGAAGGGAAGACAAAAGACCAGCATAGTTAAGGTGGGAACTCATGGTCAAACTAAAGGGAAAGAAATGAATGCACATGCTGTAGAAGCAGGTACAGGTATCCTGTTAATATTCCAGGTCATTCTTGAGTTTCCCCCATGATTCACTTAGTCCTTAAGTTTTGATATTGGCCTATCAGACTATGCAATTGCCAGTCAGTCAGATTTGGAAGTAGTCTAGTGTATTAAGACTTCTGCTCATAAAAAACTGATAATTTTCTTTACTATAGTAGAAAAAGCCAAACTTAGATAGTGTAGAAAGAGCCCCTACTGACATTCTTGGTTGTGTGGACACTGATGAAAGTAATCTCATTGTTCGTTATGTTAGGAGTGTAAAATCTGGATGATGCTCCAATGTTTTATGTTCTAAAAAGGACTTATGGACACACACGCATGAAAGTGGTGATTGAAAATACTGATCCATTACTCAATATTGGGGCAAATTTTAATAGGTTTAGAATTTCTTTATTTATGACATTTTTTTATATTTGATACTTCTTTTTTTATGCATACATGGAGGTACAAATGTCACCCAAAATACTCTTACTGTAAAATTGAAAAAATTGTTTGCAAAACACAGCTAAGTTAAAATTAGCAACAATCTTGCATGCTGACAGAAGGAGATGCACAATTTGCTTGTATTTTGATTTTTTTCTTGCATTTAAAATGTTAATCTAGTCATACTATTATTAAAGCTTCCTAGAGTTTTATTGATCATTTAGTTCATCAAGAGTTTAGAGGAAGAAAGCCAACAAAAATCCCACACCTGAGTTAGTAAACTAATATGTGGGACTTTAAGACTGAATTCAAGGAACATATTAATGTTTTATGAAATCCTCCCAAGACAACAAAGATTTTATCAGTATTAAATTTGGAATAAGAGTGAACATGTATTTAAGTTTTAATATCAAATATAGATTTGTACCTCTAATGTCCTCTTTCTAGTAGAGACTGTATGTTAACTGTTTGAGGAGTAGTTTTTGAAAGCATTAGTCAAAACAATAATTACAATAAAATTTCTGACTATAAGTCTTTTAAATTAAAGATGAAAGCCTCTTCTTGTATTAGATCTCTTCGTTTGCTTTACTGAGAATGAGATTATTTTCCACAGTTTAAATTCAGTGTATTATATTGCATATTAGTTTACAGTTCAGTGGATTGACCTAAGTAGATTTGATGCTCAGGTCCATTACAAGATTGAAATTCATTATGCCCCCTATGAAGAAAACAAGGAAGAAGTTAGAAATAAGCAAGAATTGGAACAAATGTCAGCCCATAATGCACAATAAAATGCTACTGTGACATGTGTGCATGTGGTGTATGGTGACATTGTCACTCCTATTAGACAAAGGCTGGAGGTCCTTCTCTCTCCAATGGGCAGGTGTGCAAGGAATAGAAATGGGACCTCAGTGGAAGTATGGGGCACCAGGAGCTACCCCTACAGACTGTAAAGAGTGGCTGGAAGAAGTTAAGGGTAAAAGGGTCTCCTGTCTCTAAAAGAAAAACAGCCAACACTTTTCCTAAGAAAAAGAAAAGTAGTTTTACTACAAAAGTTTTGACACTGGTGCAGCTCATGTGTGAGAAAAAGAAAAGCCTGAGAAGTGGGCACTTTTCACACCATGGCTTCCATAATCCTTGTACGTGTGAAATTCCTTCCCTGGAAATGAAATTGTTAGTGAGGAAGGCTAGTACACATCTTTATGATGTCTTGATGAATGATCTGGACAGGAACAGTATATCTATTGAGATTGAATATATATAAATTCAAAACTACAGTTCCAAACTCTACAATTTGAAGCAATATATAGTCTGAATACTGACTGTGGAGGCCACTTTCTAGTAGCCCCACAACACATGAGAATCTGGCAATAGACAGGAGCTTCATTTTTATCCTAATCACTTCAGATTCCTTTCTGATTTCCACAAAGAGTGGTTTTCAGTGAAACTGTGCAGGTCAGAAAATACTCAAATGTTTCTGTGGAACATTGTTGTCTTTCATGGCACCAGATAACAGAGTCTGGAAAAGATAAAAGAGTTTTTAAGCATCCTGTCACCGAATCCTAGAATCACCTAGTCTGGAAAACACGTCTTTTCAAAGAGGTCATTTTTTTTGAAGATCATGGAGTTCAACCTGTGATCAATCACCACTCTGTGTCTACTAGACCATGACCTAAATTTTTTTATGCAAATATAACAGTATGTTTTTACTTTCTGTATACTTCTTTTCCAAAACTTCATGAAAATTTGTAGACTCCCACTGTTTATAAATTCTGACAACATTTCTTTAGAATTAAAATTATTTCATTGCTTGGATTCATTTTACCATCCTGTGGTTAAAAGATTCTAGCCCTAGTCTATCTCCATAAACTTTTGCACTTTCTGGACTGCACATTCATGTCCGGATGTTAAAAGCCTAGTCAAAAATATATTGTTGTTACCAAGACCCCCTGTTTATTGTGAAGACCCTTGCTTCAGACAGATTCTGATATGATCTTTTAAATGTCATTTGGTGCTCTGCAAACACACTAACCATATGTACAAAGAATTTCTGAAAGCTTGGTCAGAGCTTTATTACCTTCATGTAACGTTTTATAAAAATTCAACATCCCCTGAATCATCTTTTATAATTTGCTCTTCAGGAATGTGCTAGGGAATCGCAAACCTGGTAGTCAAGTGGAGGCAAGGAGACCACAGATCAGTATCTTTGGATCCAGCATGTGTAATGCCACTGGGCACAAACACACACGATGCATATCTGTGGATATACACACACCCAGCCACATGGAACACAAACAGGAACAGTCAGCATTCAGATGCAGACAGCACCGATGGCTTCATCTTGTTCCCTTCTCTGTCTAATCAGTAATGGGAACATACACCACACATGTTTATTTATTTAATTTTTTATTATTTTTTTTTTTTTATTGGTGCAGTGTGGATCCTCTAGCAGTAGAGCTGAAACACTCACTAGCTGCCCCTGGAACCCAGTCTCCTCTCCACCTCAGGGTCCCCAGGGCTTCTGTAACTTTGCAAAGGAGTAAGATAGAGCAGGGCACAATTTGGACACCCCTATCTGTCATCATTCCTCTATGCTCCTTGCTCTGTGCCCTTAATCTTTATGCCAGATATACTAGCAAAATGTAAAGGATTTATTTTTTTTATCTTTTTTTTTTAAATTAAGGATCTAACCCTCTGGTTTATTAGGAATATAGATGGCACATAAGCCCACATATTAAAATACAGTCTTATTTATTAAAATGTTAAAAACTTTGGAAAATGGCACTACAGGGCTAAAATAAATGAAAAATATAAATTTAAAAGATATTTTTTAGCAGGCGATATAATAGTAATTCCTTCAATCCACTTACTGTTTTTAATGTTACTTTTTAGATATTATTTTTCATTTTTAAAAGTGTACACTTCCAAGTGAAGCCAATCATCCACCACCAACACACACACACTGCCCTTCCAAGTTAGAAATATATTTCATGGTACTGTTTTATCAAGATTTTTCTTTAGAAGTCATACTCTTATCAGGCTTAGGGTCTGTCGCTGACTGTCCCTTTCAGGAAATATTTTAGAAAAGTGCTGTGAACCCTCCTGTTTGAATTGCTCCTATTAATTTTGGTAGGCTTTGGATTGAGACCACAGAGTCCTCATTATTACTGTAAGTTTGCTATTTGATGAACAAACTCTGTGGGCAGTTTACAAAAGCAACCAATGTGTGTGTCACTCACTAGGTGTGGAAACATCCAAAGGATTGCAAAAGACTGACAAGCACTGACTGTGCCAAATGAAGTCTCTCCTTGAATGTATTACGGATTGATGTTACCTATGTTCTGGCACAGTGATGAAAAATAAAACCTTTTTTTTTTTATCTCCTTCATCATTTATAAGCTTTTGTCTTATTCTCTTACTTTGTCCCTTTATCATTATCTCCTCAATGAAATGAAAGAATTTGTTTGCCTATTTACTATATTGTTTTTTTGACCCTGTCCCTATCCTTTATACTAATCTATGCCTCTTTTGTCCTTGTTCTCCATTTCATGTTTAATTTTGCTTTATAAATCTTTTATGAAGTTATTCTTTGTCTCCCATCTTAAACAGTAATTTTTAAGCTATAGGTTTCCAGTTTAATCATTGGAAAACTGCTATTCTTTCACAGCAAAAAGCACTGACTGCTTGCACAATTTGGAGGCTTTAATCAAGACATGTAAATCCATACATCTTTGATCTACAGAAACTAAAACTCACCATGTGCAGACATTGAAATTTTTTGTTTCAGCAATAGAGACACAAGTTTTAGATACTTATAGAATCCACAGGATAAGATTTATTCTGCTCTTTTTAACAACATCAGCTGATGAACATCATTTTCAGAACTATTTTAGCAGGATATCAAAGTATATTGGCACTTTGTTTAAAAATCCTATGTTCTCCAAAGTCTTCTTTAAATCAAGTTGCTGCTGTTAACAGAAATCCTTATATTCCCTAGATAAAAGTCAATATTTTAAGATACTAATATTTAATGTAACCTGTCACCATCAATGGTTGCACCTTCACCTTCATATATGAAACACATGGTGTTCCTCAGAAGGGGAGAAGGAGCACAAGAGAGAATTAAAGGTAGAATATACAAGTCCTTCACAGGTTGAAAAAAACTATTCTATGTATTATTTTTTGGAAGAAAAGCAATGGAGCAGAGGTGACAGAAAAATGATGTCCAAAGGAAGTTCAGTTTGATTAGCCTAACACCAGAGTCACTGAACAGTTATTTAGGAATTTTTATTAAAGAATAATGTAAAAGAAAAATTAATGTTAATGCTTTCAGAAATATCTAATGAAAATTAAGTCTCATCAAGTACTTTTATTTTTTGCTATTTGTTTCTGGATAGATTATAAAGCTGTATAATAGAAGGTGAAGATGTATCCAATGTATCTAATTAGAAATACATTGTAATTTTTATATATCTATTGAATTTAGTTAATCAGCACTTTTAGATTAAAAATAGTCTTGCTGATAGGTCTCCAAATGCAGTTGTTGGTAGTAACACTGCTCCTTTATCTTTCCCAATGCTTTCACTGCTACCCAGTTTATAAAATGCCACTGCAATAAAATTTTCATGGGATGCACATTTATAGGCGAGAAAATAAAAAACAGTTATAAATTTTATGGAGTGATCCAAACTATTCCAATAAATGAGCACAGTTGAGCCAAACATATTTTAGTAGAAGAATCTTAATATAATAACATTTTTGGTGGAAAGAACATAAACAATGTTTTTAGGACAGGGAACTTCAGACGAGGTTAACAACAACTCAGAGAAGAATTTGAAGGTGTTCATAAATGGTCATTTTCCCATGAATTCTATGTTCAGTGTTGTAGATGGTAAAAAGGTTACTGTAGTCCTTCAGAGAAATTTTTTCTTTTTAATTGAGAGGAAGAGAATTGGAAAGCTTGTTTCAACAGTGTTATATCTGATTCAGATGCCAAAAGTTCAAGAAGTATAGGAGACCGTCAACAGAAGAAATGCAAGAAGTATTTAAATACCAGTAGAAGGCCTTAGCTGTGAGACTTGAAGGCTTCATTCTGGTTATTTTGTGAAAGAAAGTATGGGAAACATAACTTGGTCACCATGCACAATGCATAAGCAATCACAATCCTTTTTTAAGTCCTACAGAAAAAGGGACATGATCCAATGCCTTGAATTTAAGGTCAGATAAAATTAAGCTTTAAATAAGATATGATTTCCCAGCAGTGAAGATAATTAAACTTTGAAACCCTCACCACAGGTGGCAGTGGATAAACCAAGAGCTAGAATTCAAAATGAGATCAGATAGCTTTCAAGAAACATAATTTTGACTTTTGGAATCATTCTGCAATATGCCTACACAGAAGGTAACTTTTGATGATCACAGATTTACTTTTGACACTGATGTTTGAACATAGGTTTTCATATGAAGTGAATAGAATATTATAATTAAATATATTGAAAAGACATTAGGACACCAATATTTAACTACATGCAATGGTCTCTTCTAATCTGATCCAAGAAGAGGGTGTCCACTGCTGTTAGATCTAATATCTATTTATTAAGCTTAGAATCCTATCCTTACAAGGAAAATCATTATTTTATTTTTTATGAGAGCTTGTTTATAAGCTGAGCAGGTTTATAAATTCCTCAAAGAATTGAAGTTCTATACAGCTTAAGTACATGGTATATGTGTTCTCTAAAAGTAAAAAAATATACAACAGTATTCTAAATATGTCACTGTTGCAACTCTTCTAATTCAGCCAATAACAATTATTATTTGATGAAGTTTGGCTCATTAGAGGAAGTATGCTTTCTTTGACCTTCCTTTTCTGGCTTACACAGCTGCAGAAACTCTCCTTATTTTTCTTTATATTCTGTGCCAATTTCAGCTCCAGATGAAACTTTGCCTTCAAGACCTAGTCCCTGCACAACCAGGCAGCATCCCTCTAGTCTGCCCAGGACACCTGCCTCTCTTCCACTGCCTTCCACTGTGCAATTCCCTCTGCCTGTCAGTTTAGCCAGCAGGTCTTGATTCAACCTGGTCTTTTCCCTTCCCTGATTTCTTACACCTGAGGATCTTGAGCTCATATGCTCTACGGAAAGTTCAGCCAATACAAGAGGTCTGTCTTTAGGAAAATAAGGCACTCAATTCTTCTTTATTAATCTAGAAAATGAAATCTTTCATCAGCCATGGACTTTGATCTGAGGACTTGTTTGTATTGTGTATTCGGTCTCATTTCTTATCTCCTGCATTTTTTTTCTAAACAATGAGCCACGCAGCAAAGTTACCTTCAGAGGCTATGACAAATTTTAAATGCAAATTTTCTTGAAATTTAGCTTTGAATTATGTATATATATTTTGTCCTTATTTGTATTAGACTATCTTTTCAGTGTAAATCTGAAGTGATTTTTCGTTTACTTTTGATAGGTTAGATCACCACCAAGAATATTCATTCTTCTCAATTTTTACTTTTGGCAAGCAAGGTGAATTGTTTTTAATGACCCATAGTAAAGTGGGCACAGTTTCAGTCCATCATAAATTTCTAAAAGTTAAGAGTTTCAGGGTATGATAAGGATGTCAATTCCCTGTGAATGGTGAGATCCAGATGATGCTCTAGTTCGTTCAAATCAAAGTGTCTGTTTTACTCCTTTAGTCATATTTTCAAATCTGAAATGTCCTGAAGATGGCTATGCATTCTCTCAAGCTTAAAATACATCCACAAAGACACAGAGTTTGTTGTCCTTTACAGAGATGAGAACTGTTGACAAACTGACATTTTCTGAATAGCACACTTTAATTTTAAGTCACACATTGTTACTCTCTAACTGAATTAAATCTGAAGTAATATATCTGACAGGCTGCCCAGGGTTTCTGAATATTAATAAACACTAGATTTTAGCTCAATTGGTTTTCCTTCCCATAGGCTGATAGCTTTTTTACAGAAATGCTAACTCAGAGAAACAGATAGGATACTAAAAATCATATAAGCAACTTGGCATTGACAGAGAACAGTAGGACAAACAAAATAAATACAAGGAAAAAAAAAGAATTAAAAAAAAGGTCAGATTCATCTTACTCTTTGCAGCAAAATGCAATCAGATGAAGATGACTTCCTGATCTAATTGCTGCTCAGGGAAATGAATCATGTTTCAGTTTAAGGGTTCATGAAAATCATGAAGATAAAATGTGAGGCCATTTTTCAAATAGTCAGTCTTTTGCCCAGCTCAGACTAGATGTTGAGCATGTCTGGAAACCATGTGTAAGTCATAAGGTTTTAATCATATTTATGCGAGTTTTAATGCATATTTGGCTTCCTGAGATTTGAATGTATTTTGTAATGGTGGCATATATTGTGTCTACTTCACATATAAACCAATATAATGGCTGCGTAAGGGGAACCTAGAAGGAAATGTACTATTTTTGTAATTAGAATTCTGTATAGTTAAGTTTGACAAGGTACTGGAGAAGACTATTGGACTGGCTTTAACATATTATTCTCCGCACAGTCAAGTCACAGTTCTCAATTTTGCCAAATGGGGCTGTGTTTGTAATCTAAAGTCCATGTTTTGTAGCTAGCTTTCTAAAGGAATCCAAATCATATTAGGCGTCTCCTGCATATGTTGATATCTCATTTCCCTTTAATGAAACACTTTCTGTTGCTGGATTAGGAAGCCTTCTAAAAGAAAAAGAAACTTGCTTAAAGAAAATATAAGGTAGAGTGTTTTTTCTCAAAAAAAATTTTTTAAATATTGTATATGTAATCAGAAGCATTATACCACCATGTGCGATCTTTAATTCTTCTATAATGTTAAAGATCTATCTCAGAAAGTATAGGACACAGAATTATTTTGATTTAGATTAAAAAAAAAGAGAAAATAGTTCACAGATCTACATGTTCACATTTTGTCAAGAAATTTCAGTTAGCAAATCTATTGTGGTCATGGTCTTATTGAATGAAGAATGTGTTCACTACCCAGTGAAATGGAGTTTTTGTCAAGATGTTTGTTAAATAGCATACACGACTGTCTGGGTTACAGGGAAGGGGATGAAGTTTAATGCTGTATGGTTTTGCTCCTCTCTTACCAGAAGGTGAGGAAGAAGGGCAGTGGCTTATTTGGAGTTTAATTTCTTTCTGCTCTTAAAACCAGCATGTCTAATTGGAGTACAATGTGGGTCTCAAGAGAGAGGTTGAGATAACAATTTTGATCAAAGCATTTGTGCATCAGGTGCAGGACATTTGCTTCACATCAGTGGACTGATCTAATTATCTTGTGGCAGAAGGGGAAGTCCTGAAAAGTCATAATATACACAAATAAATTGAAGCCACCTCATGACTGAAATCAGTAAAACTCTCACATGTTTAAATATAATGTCCCATGCATTAGTGTGATTTGTGCATTCTATGACCTGTATATCATAATAAACTATGAAACTAACTCACTTCTAAAATGCCCAGTTACACATATGCAGCACAAATTACACACAAGTACCACATAAAACAATATTGGCGAAGTTTCATGAAGACATCATGAAACCATAAGCACTGGCAGCAACATATATATAAACTGAAAGAAGATGGAGCAGATCTAGAGGTACAGATAACAAGGGCTCCAGCTTTCATTCTTGAAGGAAGGATTTGTCCATTTAAAAAATTTAAGATTTTAAAAGCAGCATTTTCTTGCATGATGGATTTGCAAACTCTATGCCATTTAGGAGGGGTGGAGAAAGGTTTTGCTCCCAGGTCATGACACCTCACCACTGCCACACATTCTGTCTCACACTGATCTCTGCTCTACAGGACACAGTACTCCTTAAGTTCTCTGACAAAGGTCCTTTCCATGGGATATAGCTTAGCAGGAATTTCTCCAGAAAAGGTCCTTTCCAAAGTGTACAGTCCTTCAGGAACAGATTTATCCAGTGTGGGTACCCCACGGGTCTCAGTTCCTGACAGAAAACTTGCCCTTGCATTAGGCTTTCCATGGCTTATGGATGTCTGTTCAGGTGTGATCCTTCATGGACTACAGGAAAACAACCTGCTTCACAATGGTCTTCTTCTTGGGTTTGAGGGGAACATTTGCTCTCATGCCTAGAGTACCTCTTCCCCTCCTTCAATGATCACAGTTTCTGCTGGGCTGTTTCTTGCATGTTTTTTCATTTTCTTGCACAGCTGCCACTCAGGGGTTTTTACCCTTTCTTAGATACGTTATCAGAAATGTGCCATCAGCATTGCTGTTGGGATCAGCTTTGGCCAGCGGTGGCTTTATTTTGGAGCCAGCTGCAGTGGTCTGTGCCCCACACTGGGGTAGTTCATAGTCTCTTCTCACACAGAACACATCTGCAGCTTCCTGCTACCAAAACTTTGCCGTATAAACCCAGTAGAGGACTGAAATAAATGTTTTGTAATGATGAATATTAGTGATCTATCCTGAATAAGATGAAGATGTGACAAATAATAGAGTACTAAGAAGCAAAAATGTTTAGAAGTTCTTCTACCTCACTGCATTCTTCACAGTCCAGTTCCTCATTGAAGATAAAGAAATTTGAAAAGATTTGCATAGTCTGGCTTGGTTCTGTCACTGAGCTCCTTCTTACAACTTGCTCAGGCTTGTGTATATTATGTTGAATAAATCCAGGATCACTGATTAAGTTTTACTTTGCTTCCCTTTCTTAAAGCTTCCAAAACTCTGTCATTGTTCAGATGAAGCCTAAGGAGTGAAAAGCTTTTATAAATTCCCATAAATCAGGTTTTGGTAGGAATTTACCAAAGAAATACGTGCTATCAGAAATTATCTTCAGGGCAGAATTTTAGTTTCAAAAATTTATATAATAAATAACAAACACTGTTAATAAATAGTAGAACCCAGTTATTCCACAGTGTTGTGGCATATTCATTTATCAAAGGGTTACTAAAATAAAATCTGATACATATTTAGTCATTGCATAGGTAAATATCAAACCTGTAATAGAGGAGCTGGACAAAAAAGTAGTTCTGGAATATGTGATTAGACCTTGTTCAGGAGCAAGGATAATTTGCAAAAGATTTCAGATTAACTGGGGGAAAAAGGAGGGAAAAAAAAAAAAAGAGAGAGCTATTATGAAATACCTGGCTAAAGGAGTGAAGGATATAATTAGTAGACAATATGATTCAGTCAATGAGTCAGTGATGACTTGCAGCTAAAATTCATGGAAAGGGAAAAATTTACAAGGTCACTTGTATCCAGAGAGTAGCATTTTGACTAGAATTAGTGCAAAGAAGGTTTACAAAATAAGAAGGATAATAGAGAGTTATCTTGATGGAAGAAATAATAGCTTTGGCTCATTAAACCTGGAAAATTAAGGTCCAATCCAGTTCTCACATGAGTCTTCAATCTAAATATGTGGGGGTTTGGGGATGGGTCTGGAAAAGCAGAATAGATAAACAGTAGGAAGATATGTGCGCTATTTAAACCTCAATTAAAAAGAAAAAATGGGTATCAATTGGCCACAAATAAATGGAATAGAAATTAGATGCCTTATTTACTATCACAGTAGTTATGGAAGTTTTCTAATGGATGGAGATTTTTTCAACTGTTATTAAGAAGCTTGCTTAGTTTATAAATTGCACTGTATCATATACTTGCCTGTGAAGGAAGAGGACTACAGCCAGCACCTCAGAAAGACTTTTTCAACATCCCAACCTCTTGACAGGAGAGCAGTTCACAGTACCATAAGCTACTCCTACCCCCAGGATATAGTAAAAGTAGAGACTTCACCTCCTTTCCCAAAGCAAGCATACATCTCTCTGGGGCCAGTAAATAGTCTGCATCACAAGTGCTGTAATTCATTCATAATATTCCCACCTGAATTAGTTGCCTTATATGTGACTGAGATTTATTTTTCTGTGCATGTTTTATAGCAAAACTATCATGTTACATGGTAGGTAAGTTGCCTTTAACTTGGTGAAGACTAAGTTTTTCTTCTGCAGCTCTCTGTAAAACCGAGAATATACTTGATACAAATTCAAAAATTCAGCGAAGACTTAGAATTCACACTGTGTACGTAAAACACGAAGTAAAATTAAAATCACATTAGTCCACTGCAAGTCACTTACAAGTCCATTGTGGAAAACCTGTAAAATTACTGCCAGTACTGGAAAATAATTTTGTGCTTCATGGATCAGGAGTTGGTTGTCAAATTGTACATACATTCTTAATAATGTTATGAAACGTCGCAGCTCAAACCGCTGGATTCTGTACCTAGGACAGAGTAACACTGTGCCCAGGGTTTCCATTCCATTGTAATGAATGTACATACAATTTTTAAGAAGCAAAGAAAATGATTCTTCATAAGCATTGCAAAGGGAAGATAGTATCACAGAAGTGAAATAAGTCAGGGATGCCTGACTGCTTACAACCAGGTTTACTTATCATACATTGAAATATTTCATTTTAATGTTGGAGCAAGTCCAGAGTAGGGCCATGAAACTAAGTGCACTGAAACGCCCCCTGCTAGACAGGCTAAGAAAGGTGGAGTGCTTCAGCCTGGAAAAGAGAAGGTCGTGTAGAAACCCCATAGCACCTTCCAGTATCTGAAAGGGACCTGTAGGGAAGCCAGAGAGGGACTCTTCACCAGAAACTGTAGTGACAGGACAAGGAGTAATGGTACAAACTGAAAGAGGGAAATTTGGTTTAGATATTAGGAAGAAATTCTTTATTGCAAGGGTGATGAGACACTGAAACAGGTTACTCAGGGAAGTTGTGAGTTCCCCTGGCAGTGTTCAAGTCCAGGCTGGATAAGGCCTTGAGCAATCTGGTCTAGTAGGAAGTGTCTCTGCTCATGGCAGGGCATCTGGAACTAGATGATCTTTAAGGTCAGTTCCAACCTCTTAACCTTCTGTGAGTCATTCTATATACTTGCAATTCTTTTGAAAGTAAATATCCAGTTAGGTTTCATGAGCTAATTTAGATCTATCAGGGAACTCTTCTAATGCTTTTTTTAATCTTCAAGGCATATTTTCTTCCAGCCTAGAAGTTGCAGAACTTCAGGAGAATTTTCTTATGAAGAAAATACTAATACACAAAGAGAGAAACTAAATACTATAAATCCTTTTACTTTTCAGCATAAAACCCCAAAGCCTAGCTTTTGGGAAGAGGAGACTTGACAAATAGTACTTCTTCTTCTCAGCAGAAGCGATCATGACCTTGGGGCAGACTTTTATTTTTCCTACCTGAGCATCCCTAGCCATTGAATAAGAGATTCTGCTTATCCCCTTTTCTGCAATAATGAAGACTAAATTCCAAATAAAGCACCACTTGAGGGTATACAGTACGACAAATCATGCATGAGTTTTGTTTCTTGGGGACTTGATTATTTATATATTTGCCTTTTTTTGTTCCCTTGGTCTTTGTTAAAGTAATCTAAATGTTTACATTTTCTTTTCCATTTTGAGAAATTTTTTTTTCATTTTAAGGAATTTGCAGCAGAACTGAAAAATGGCAGAAAAGCCATTATAGAAGGCAATGAAAGACATTTCACGGTAGGTAAATAGAAATGTTATCACCACAGTAATGAAATAAAGAAAATAATCCCTTACTAGTCCTCACAAACAACTTTTAATATAACCAAACATTTGATTATACATTCACTGAGATTCTCCTGTTTGTTCAACAACTAACTTGTAATTGCATGTGGATTATAATTAAAGCTGGCAAGCTGTCCACTGTGCTAATAACAAATGTACTTGCCACAGGAAGCTTTGAAAATGTGATGTGAGGAACATGCCATAAAAAATAGGCATTATGGTGATTATACTGCACTGTCATATTTTGAGCCATCAGTCTCTGATTCAGTTTTCTTATAAAGGTAAATTTTTAAAACCTCAATAATCAAAAAATGAAGCAATGTTCTTCTCATAGGGTTCTAAAAAGCAATTCAGTAAAATGATTTTTTTTCTAAACTTTATTTTTTTTCAGTTTTTATTATAGCTCAACTTTAATCAGATTCACTGAATACTTCTGAATACTGTTACAGACACTAAAAATTCAAATACAGCAAAAGTAATAAATTTCTGTCTTTATAAGAGGAGCACTAAAGATTTGTCAATTTTTTTCTTTTTGGTGTCAGAATTGTGCTTTCAAAGAAAATCCCTCAATTGCCTCCACTCTTCATTGCTCAAATCAAATTAAAAGATGCACCAAAAAGTACAATTTAATGCTCCAGTTGCTAAAGGACATTCAGTCCATGGGATCAGACCAGAGTTACCACAGAATTACTGCTGTTGAATGTCTATGTCAGTCTGCAGCACCACCAAAATTGCCTCAAAACACAAATTGTCCACAACTGGCAAGACTTTGACATTGGTTAGCCATTCTCAGAATACGTCACTCTGAACAGGAATGCAATGCTCTGTTCTGATAGAATTTTTTCCTTTTCCTGCTTGCAGAAGAGCAGAATAGTTACTTGTTTCTTCATCAGGATTAATACAATAATTTCAAATTCTTGTGTGAAGTAATTTTACAGAATCACAGAATGACTAGGTTGGAAGAGATCTTCAAGAGCATCAAGTCCACCCCATGCCCTGACACCTCAACTAAACCATGGCACTGAGTTCCACATCCAATCTTTTTTTTAAACACATCCAGGGATGGTGACTCCACCACCTCCCCGAGCAGACAATTACAGTACTTGATCACTCTTTCCGTAAAAAACGTTTTCCCAATATCCAACCTGTATTTCCCTTGGCACAGCTTAAGACTGTGTTCCCTCCTGTCAGTTACTGCCTGGAGAAAGAGACCAGCTCCCACCTGACCACACCCACCCTTCAGGGAGTTGTGCAGAGTGATAAGGTCACCCCTGAGTCTCCTCTTCTTCAGGCTAAACACCCCCAGCTCCCTCAGCCGTTCCTCACGGGGTTTGTGTTCCCAGCCTCTCACCAGCCCCATTGCCTCCGCTGGACGCGCTCAAGGCTCTCAATGTCCTTCTCAAACTGAGGGGCCCAGAACTGGACACAGCACTCAAGGTGCGGCCTCACTGGCGCCAGTAAGGGGCAGAATGACCTCCCTGCTCCTGCTGGCCACACTGTTCCTGATCCAGGCCAGGGACTCTTGGCCTTCTTGGCCACCAGGGCACACTGCTGGCTCATGTTCAGCCGGCTGTCGACCAGTACCCCCAGGTCCCTTTCTGCCTGGGCACTGTCCAGCACACCATCCCCAGCCTGTTACGCTGCAGGGGGTTATTGTGGCCAAAATGCAGGGCTTGGCACTTGGACTCATTAAACTTCATCTTACTGGACTCTGCCCACCCATCCAACCATTCCAGGTCTCTCCTACCTTCCAACAGATTGATACATGCTCCCAGGTTAGTGTCATCCGCAAGCAACAGAAGCAGTACAGGAAACTAATTTTCTGCTTTATAATTTAAAAAAAAAAAATTGTTATTTTCGATATTTTTTTCCAAAGATTCAAGAACATTGCTAAAAATATGATGGTCTTGTTACATTCCAATTAATGGAGTCTTAGCAAACTGACCCATATATTGGGTTTTCAATTTATTTCTGTTCAGTTTCAGAATTTTGTCAACATTTCTAAGACACAGTTAGAGTTAATTGTGATTTCCCCTTCAAATTTTAGAGTGTTGGAACCAGAACTTCCTTTACTCTGCAATACTACTCTTAGAGCATGTGCACATGACTTGCTTTTAAAAAAAGCAAAACACTTTTTGTTTTGAAGTGCTGGTACTGGCAATTAGCAAATTTTACCCTTGTTGACCAATAGGTAACTGACTGCAATTCTTTCCAGTAACAGAAATAATCTTCTTTCTAAGAGGACTTATATTCATGTTGTCCATTTCTCAAGAACATATCCAAAATAGCCATGTGTCGTAGTCAGGAAATAATTTATAAGTGATACTGAACAGTGATACTGAACCATTTCCATCTGCCAACCTTTTGTGGCCAATGTTCTGAGTTTTGTTTTTTTGTAATTTTCTGATGCTATGAATGGATAACTTTCAGATATCAGTTTTCAACTTAGTTACTTAATAGTTTTTGGGCCTGTTTGTGAAATATTTATGGTACCCTTAGTGATATTGAAGAAGTCAATGTTTGTTCTTAGGTTTATTGGTTTCGGCTGGGATAGGGAGTAACATGTCTTCATTTAAATTGTATGGTGTAATGTTTTGGATTTATCAAGAGAACAGTGTTGATAGCACAGGAATGTCTTCATTATTTAGTTATTTTGTGCTTATAAGGCATCAAGGCCGTTCCTGCTCCTCCTGCTGGAACATGTACATGCTGGGGGTGCACAAGTATTTCAGAGGGATCACAACTGTGATGGATGACATCAGCTGAAGCTGGGGGAAGAAGGAGGAAGAGAGGATGTTTGGAGTGATGGTGTTTTCTTTCCAAGTAACTGTTACACATGATGGAGCCTGGCTTTCCTGCTTGCCCGTGAGAAGAGGTGAATAAATTCCTTGTTTTGTTTTGCTTGCATGCACAGCTTTTCTTAATTTGCTAGACTGGCTTTACCTCCACCCTTGAGTTTTTCCAGTTTTACCCTTTGGGTTCTCTTTCTTATCCCAGTGGGCAAGTGAGCAAGTGGCTGTGTGGTGCTGAACTGTCCATCAGGACCTTACCACGTTAGGCAATTGTGCTCCTTAGTGTTCAGTAAAGAGGTTTACTGTAGAATGCTCAGCATGACTTTCAGTTAGTTTGGCTTTGATTTTTTTATTTTTTTTTTGGTTTTTTTGGGGACAGCTATCAAGGGAATCACAAAATTGCAACTGCAGAAACAGATGGTCACATGATGAAAAGTACTTACTGAAATATAATATAATACCGATTACATTTTAAATGTAAATCCTGATCATGTTAAACAGTGATGCCAGCTGTTTCAGCCTGCAGACTGCACTTATTGGTGTACCTCGGGAATCAGCAGGTGCTGCTTGCTCTGGTAGTATCACATTACGAACAGAAAGTTTTAAATGGACATTTCAGCTGTCTATAGCTCTGGGACTAGCAATAAGTGACAAAACGAAATATGAAAACCTGAAGAAGGAGATATGCTAATGGCAAGTTTTAGTTTTACTAAATAAAATAAGAAAGTGGAGTTCAATTCCTTTCCCATTCATCTTTTCCAAACTTTTTCTACTGCACATTTATCTGTACATATTTTTATATGTAAATATGAACCCTTTCTGCAATAATCAAATGTAAATTGGTACATAAAAGTTGCTATTTTTTCTATAAAATCCACAATCACAACTGCCACTGTCATACAAATGCTATTATGGTGGGCTGACCCTGTCTGCATGCCAGGCACCCACCAAGCTGCTCTATCACTCCCCTCCACAACTGGATAACGGAGAGAAAATGCAGTGAAAGGTTACTGAGTTGAGATAAGGACAGGGAGAAATCATGAACCAATTACTACCAAGGGCAAACCCGACTTTAATTGAATTTATTACCATTTGGAATCAGAGTAGCTTTAAAACCCCTTCCCCTCACCCCTCCTTCCTTCTTGGGCTCTACCTCCTCTCCTCCAGAAGTGTAGGGAGACAGGAAATGGAGGTTATGGTCAGTTCATCACAGGTTGCTCCTGCCATTGCTCAGGGAGAAGAGTATTTGCTCAAACGTGGGGTTCCTTCCATGGGAGACAGTTCTCTGTGAACTTCTGCAATGTGAGCTCTTTCCACAAGTCACAGCTCACAAACTGCTGCAATGTGGGTCACGCTTCCACAGGGTGCAGCCTTTCCAAAACAGCCTGCTCCAGCGTGGGTCCCGTAGGGCATCACAAATCCTACCAAGAAACTGCTCTAGCATGGGCTTCTCTCTCCATGGGTCTGCAGGCCCCCACCAGAAGCCTGCTCCAGTGCAGGCTATCCATGGGGTCACAGCCTTCTTTCAGGCATCCAGGAGCTCTGGTGTGGGTCTCCTGCATGGCTGCAGGTGGATCTCTGCCTTCCTGTGGACCTCCACGGGCTGTGGGGGCACAGCTGCTTCACCATGGGCTGCAGAATGATCTCAGCTACAGCACCTTGAGCACCTCCTTGCCCTCCTTCTCCACTGACCTTGGTGTTGTAGAACTCTTCATCTCACATATACTCACCTTGCTCTTCTCTGAGAACAATTATTTCTGCACTGTATCTTTTGCTTTTCCCCTTAAATATATGTCCTGATTCTAGCCAGGACAGGCTTAAATTTTGTTGTAGAGAGAAGGGGGTATGACTAGGAGTTTACTCCATACAACCTCACATCATTTTCCAGAGGTGGGGGAAGGAGCTCCCCTCTGGGTCATGTAGTGTGGCAGAGGGAGCAGTCAGGCACTGTCAGGGGTTTTCCATGGGGAATAAGCAACAGCATGTGGGTTCATTCACCTTTGTTCTTGTACACTCTGTTTTTAGCATTGTTGCTGTTACTGTTCATTGTCTTATTTCATTGCTGTTTTCAGTAAATTGTTTTTATCTCAACCAGTGATTTCTATCTTTTGTGCCTCCACTTCTCTTCAGCCCACTGCAGCAGGAGGGTGAGCAGGAGGCAGAATGATCAAGTGGCACATGGTTGGGAATGTTTCAGTGGGAACATAAAATTCAGAAATATGTTTCTTAAACCATGACAATATTTTATTGCAGAGGTACCTCTGCCATCTCGGATTGGCTTGGCCTTGGACAGCAAAGGATTCGTCATGGAAGCAGCTGGCATTGGCTCTGTCAGGCTAAGGGAAAGCTTCTGGCAGCTTCTCACAGAAGCCACTCCTGTAGAACCACTGCCACTGCCAAAACCTGGCCACACAAACAAAAAACATTCTTCCTCTCACCCACACAAAAAAAACCACCAGCCCTTGACTTCAGATAAACATGACTCAACAAAAACAGAAACATCAATGTGTTACCAACATTCTTCTCATTCTGAATTCAAAACACAGCACTGTACCAGGTACTGAGAAGAAATTAACTATCCCAGCTGAAACCAGGTCAACGGTAAAAAGAAAATCTGTATTTTCTAGTCTGATCTAATTTTCACACATCTTAACATATGTTAATATGTAAAGGTACAGTAAAAGGTATAGTAAAAACCACAGAGGAGCTAGTCAGGAGCATAAGAGAATGTAAATAACAATATTAGGCCAAACAGAAAAATAATCAGAAAAAAAATCCCAAAATATCCCAAAACTCCACCAAATTTTCTGCTTGATGAAGGTATTTGTCGTTTAAACTAACAATTCAAGTTGATTCTAAACAGCTCAACAAAGTGTTGTTTGTCTTTTTTAACCCTTTCTTGTACGGCTCACTCCTTATCTTAGGAGCCATGAAGAATTCCCTACAATACAAGGAGTGGAATCAAACCCTGAAACTTCTGTCTTAATGAATGTTACAGAATAGTAATGCACTTTTCAGTGAAAAGATGAAATTTTATATATGTGCCTCTTTTTACAGAAATATAGGTTTCTTAAATGTCTTATGCAATGACTGTTTTTATCCAGGGAAACAACAGAAAAAATGTATCTATGTGCCTTACAATTTCACAGTGACCATTTTTGGGATGCATAGGGAAAAAACCCATAATACAAGTGCAATTCTTTCTCAGTCATTGTTTAAGTAGCTTGCCTAGTGTCATAACAATTTTGTCTTATCCTTTATGACTTCACTGCTCTTCTCAATCACATTTAAGCACACTACAATAGTGTCAGCTTTTATTTTTAGAACCTTCATGCCCTGAAGTAGTGTGTGCTCCAAATATTGCATGAAATTCCCCAGTGACACTGTTCTGAGAATCTGAAAAAAGCAGATCAACCAGATTCATCTGGAGGTGACAAGGAGGTTCTGGTAATACCATGTGTTTCTGTTTAGATCCAAGTATTTTCTTATTTGTCCGATTGTTCTTTCAGATACTTAAAAAATGAAGAAAAACATTTTTGGAGGAATGGAAGATATTTTTAAATATTGACTGAATTTGACTAAAATAGGTCCAGTAAAAATAAAAATAGTTAAAACCTCAATACGCTTTTGCTGAAGGAAATGTTCCAGAAATATAGAAACAGTGTGACACCCAAATGAAACTTTTGAAGTTGAATTATAACTTTTCTTGCTGTAGACATAATTAATTTAACAATAGGAAAAATGCAAAACTGGAAAAATTTCATCAGTTCCATTATGAAAAAGAATCAGAAATGTCATGTCATTCCATCAGTGACATGTGGCATCAAGACAGTATGTGTAAACATGCTTTGTAAAGATCTGTGGGTGTGCAGGTTTTCACTTATTTGAGTTATGGGAAGTACATTTGGTTTGACCACAATTATTTTCTGTGGTTTGGCCATTACCCTAAAAACCACAATGTTTGCTCAACTTTAGAACCAGTAAGTTTTCTGCACAAAGAAATAAAGCCTTTTCTCAACAGATATCATTGAGAGTTTCCATATTTGGAAATTTTTCATTTATTGTTCCTTTGCTTAGAATTAGCAAATGGTCAATTAAAGTCATAAAAGAAATGATTGCAGAAAAAGATACTGACTTATTTTTTTTAAACAAAAAACATCTGTTATGCCATAAAGTTAACAGTAACACCACTTTCTCTTCTCCTTTCTGCAAACTGTGGCTGTAATAGCCCCTTTTTTCAGGAAGAGGACTTCCTTAAAGAAAACAACAGTCACAATCTATTTGTGATTTGGTTGGCAAGATTCTCTGCTGAAAGTTGAGCCACATCCAGCATATCTACTCTTTAAGCAGGACCAAGTGGTTTCAAGTGGCTCTTGAAACTCATAGGTTTTACACAATCTGATCAGAGATTGGGAAGTTAATGTTGTTTTACTAGTAAAGATAATTCAATTTTATTTCCACTACACAAATATTTTTTTTTTCCAAAGGAACACAAAACAAAAACCACAAAAATCAAAGCAAAACAAAAAGAATTCTGGAATATTTATCTCTGCGTATTCTAATATGAAGACCTCTGAACCATTGTTCTTTTCAATATTTCATACTAGTAATCAAGAGAAACTCTAAATGAAAGTCATATATTTGAGCTCAAATAGTTTTGTGAAGCAAATGACAAGCTATAGGTTGCATTAAATGCCTCTAAAATAAATTGAAAAAGACCTAGGAATTACCATTTTCATAGACTGTTATGACTCTATGACCTTATTTTGTCAGAATTTGTAACTAAAACAGTATAGTATCTAGAAAATCAAAACGGGATCTCTGAATATTTTTGCAACTTCTTATTTTCACTGGAGCCTTTCAAATATGGTTATTTTGCTTATTTTCTTCTCATTATTTTACATTATTGGCTTGTTTTATCTCTGATTCTCATGTTTCATTTTGATGGCTAGGTACCTGAATGAAATTTCCGTTTAACAAGATATTTCCCTTTTCATTTTTACTGTAAACATTGTCAAAAAAAACATTAATATTGAATTTTACATGGTGTTCTTCCCCCTCCCCCTTGAGTGAAATCTTGAAAGAACTCACTCTTAATTTTGAATATTTTGTGGGTTTTTTGTTTGTTTGTTTGTTTGTTTGTTTAATTTATCTTCACTTTCTTGTTGTCATGTCAGTTTTATTCGTTTCTTCTTCCTCCTACATCATGAGCAAATTTAGTATAAAAGCTGAAATGGAATGCTATTATAAAATAATGTTACCATAGCAGCAAAAAGTAGCTTCAGTTTCTCGCCTACAGCAAAAATAGAAGGTGAATTGTGCAGGATTCTTATCAGATACAGAGAAGGTAATCAGACAAAATAAATCTTTATCAATAATGAATGAGCTATTCATATAAAGACAAATCTGTGGTGGGAAAGCAACCATCCTCTTATTTCCTGGAAAACTAGGAGTTGTTTGAAATAGTAAAAAAGCTACTGCAGAACTTGCAGATAAAATATTCTCATTTGTAATCTCTGATATTAGCAAAAAGGTTATTGATACTTTCTTGAATTCATCATTTGTATAACAAAATTGCTGTAGCACCTCGGAGGGGTATCATATTCATCATATGCTAATTTATCAATCAAGATATTGAAAGCTTTTTTTTTTGTCTGTTCTTGACAGTTTACATGTATAGCATCAGTGACTGGGGATATATTTGGAACAAAGAAACAGAACAGGTTTTGGTTTTAATATATTCTAAGGAATCTTTATTCTCCTCACAGAGTTAATTTCTGAAATTTGAGTATTAAATTCCAGCCCAGAGCTATCACCCAAACAAAGATAAATAATGAGATATTACTAGGTAAGTGCGGGTACATTTTGAGTGCCAGATGAATTAAAATTGGCTTATAAATAGGTGATGAACCAACTGTGAAAAGTAGCATATATATATGGATGAATATATGTATTATCTATTCCTTCTGGAAATTTCTACCGTGATCATGACATGAAAACCATAATATGTCTTTAGTGGTCAAAGAGATCCCATATAGAGGTGATACTTCTAGTGATTTTCAGTTTTGTAGAAAATCATTGGATTTAATCTATTTTTATCAGCTGTAGAAATTTTACAGTGCAGAAATTATGGTATTGGATTCCATATGTATAGAATTTCAACTTTCATGATCGGCAAGGTATGACTCAGGCCCAAGTATTGTCATTAAGAAGTTTTAAACAGGTGTGTGGTGATTGAACACATTACTTAGACATGAAAACATATGTCTGTTTTTTTGCCTTATAAAGCAGAAACAAAATCATACATTTTATTCATAGGCCAGAAAGATTCTAGGAAAGTAGATTTAATTATTCAACACTTTCGTGATAGAGTTCTCTGTAAAGGTGATGGGTTGGGTAATTATCCTCTTCGAGATTATTAGCAGAAAAATAGCCATTCAGCCCATCATTAATTTGCTTTCTAGACACCACATATTTTCATCTGCAGCTTTAAGCTTTGTCATGGTTTCACCCCATCTGGTAAACACCACTGAGCTTCTTGCTGACTCCCCACCAGCAGGATCAGGGAGAGAACTGGAAGGGCAAAAATTAGAAAAGCCATGGGCTGAGATAAAGACTGTTTAATAGGGAAAACAAAACCCATGCACACAAGCAAAGAAAACCAAGAATTAATTCACTGCTCCCCACAGGCAGGCAGGTGTTCAGCCATCTCCAGCAGAGCAGGGACTCATCACATGTAATGGTTATTTGGGAAGACAAATGCTATCATTCCAAATCTCCTCAACTTCCTCGTTCTTCTCTCCACTTTATATATTGAGCATGATGTCACATGGTCTGGGATATCCCTCTGGTCACTTGGGGCCACCTGTCCTGGCTGTGTCTCCTCTCAGTTTCCCATGCACCAACAACTTCCTCCCCAGTGTAGTTGAATGAGAAGCATGACAGACTTTGGCTTTGTGTTAGCCCTGCTTATGAATAGCAAAAACATCTTTATATTATCAACCCTATGTTCAGCACAAATCCAAAACATAACCTCATACCAACCATTATGAAAAAAATTAACTCTACCACAGCTGCAGTTATATTTTTCACTTGTCCCTGTGACTGGGCACTGAGGAAGGATTCCTACTAAAGAAGGGTTGCCAGAATTGAAGTATAGCTTCACAGGAAGATGTAATGAAAAACTAATTTTCCATTCATTCCATTCTACTGAGTTAGAGAAGGGGTATTTTGGTATTAGTTTTGTTTTCTTCTTCAACTTCTACTTGGTCAAAATAAGCTATCTTAAATATGGAAACATAGGAAATGGTGGTTACAAAACCCCTCTGGGATCTAATATTCTTATTTAATTCAAATAACCTTATCATATACACATTTAAATCAATCTCCTTTTTAGAACAATAAGAGCTGATTCCTCTTCCATCTCCCCTTCTTACTTATTCTGCAGTCTTGTTTTTTCCTGGAAAAAAAAAGAAGTCACAAAACTTGTTACTACCAACAGTGTTAATCTTGTTTGGTAGGCAATATTAGTAGAGATACATATTTTAACTACATAGAAGTAAATCCAAAACAGTTTTATTGCAGGAAGGGTAGATGAGATACCTGTCTTAGAGATTCTTTCCTCGTGGAAGCATGTTTCTGTGATTTTCTAGAAAGGCATAATTGAAAAAAAATTAAAAATACAAATACTTTAACATAATGATAATGAAAATTGCAAATTCTTTGTTCTTTCCAACTCCTAGGACTCCTTTAAATATGTTACTCCTCCTGTTTCTTTTGAAGACTTACTTCAATATTTTTTTTTTTCCTGTGGTAAATATGTTCTCAATTTCTAAATATGGGCTTTTGAGAAAAACAAACAAAAAAAATTACTCTGCCTGTCCGTTCTCTTCTCTACAATTTTTACATCCATTCTCCCTTTTATCTTCAGATCCACTGCCTAAATCTTTGCCCTGACTTTGTATTGAAGCTCTCTTTCATATCCTCTCTTACCTGACATCCTCTCTCTTGGGCTATCATCCATCTCAGCCAGTCTGACATTTCTTTCTGGATGGTTCACTGTCAGCTCAGTGTAAGTTTGCTAGAGACAGAAGTGCCCATTACTTTTCCCTGTTTTTTTTTTTTTTTTTTTTTTTTTTCGATTNTTTTAAGGCTTATTCTTTTTCCTTTTTTTTTTTTTTTTTTTGTATTTATCATATGCCTGGACATCATAGAGTCTGTCTGTTTTAGGTTCTCTGTAGTACATAAAAACTAACAACTATTTCTTTATTTCATTTAAGTATTTAAATAAATCTTAATAAGAGAAAAATAAAACAAAAATGTTTTCCTATAAACTGAGTATTTTCTAATACTCAGTTTACTGCTCTAAGACATCCCTTCAGGCATTCTAAAATGACGATGACTAAATTTTTATTGGCTATCCAGTCCCATGTCATGAAATTTCTGACTCATCTCTCATTTCTGTAGGTAGCTTCTCATTATTACCTCCCAAGTCCTTCACAGTTTCATTGATATTTATGGTTTCAAATTTATTCTGGTTATAAGATATTAGTTTAATCCTTTTTCTTTCCCTACTTAAAGTATCTTGCATTGGATATTTCAAAATGCTGTTAGTCTTCATTTCGAAAAAGTGAGAGCTTTGTTTATATTAATATTTTCATATTTCATTATAGTAATTAATTCATAGCTACCTGGTAGAACAATGTAGTAATACATGAAAAGACTTCTAATAAATATCTGTTTCAGAAAAGCCTTTTACTTCAAAGAAAAATCTAAATAGCATAAATATTTTTTAAACTAGATAGAAAAATGCTGTAACAGGGATACTCCTTCAACTTAAAATATTAAGTGTTACAGAGAAGGCTTTTGTCTTCACCAACTTTAAAACCATTTTCTTGTAAAACACTCTCTATTTCTTCTGTCTGATTGGCACCTTTCATAGTGGATGATATTACAATAATATGATTCAACACTATTGGTGTACAACATACGTGTCATAAGTTTTAAACTTTTATATCACAGCTCAGAAGTTCAAACTTCAATTTTTTTCTTGTACCTCAAGTAAGTTAACCATCTTTTAACAAAATCTGATTGTTTTGAATGCTGCCATTGTTATTAAATAGTTATAGATACAAAATTATGACAAGAAACTTTTTATATATTTAATGAAAGTACACTCCTCAGTCTAGATCCACTGGTTTAGACATGTTTCTTGCTTCATGTTTGAATTCCCAGTAATGTTTTTGCTAGTGTTTTTTTTTACTTAGAGTAGTAGCATGATCAATAAATAACATTGAATAATAGGAATTACCATATCCTTCCCAATTCAGTCACTGATAAATCCATTATCCCTTATGTTCTCTAAATTCTCATGTTTCCTTGGAAGAGAAGGGCAAGCGATCCTTTACAAAATCTGGTTCATCTGACATGCTACTGTGATTTAACCATGCTGACAACTAAGCCCCACATAGCCATTTGCTCACTGCCTGCCACTGGGATGAGAGAGAGAATCAGAGAGGTAAAAGTGAGAAAACTTGTGGGTTGAGTTAAAGACAGATTAAGAACTGAAAGCTGCAAAAGCACACTCTAGCAAAGCAAAGCAGGGAATTCTTTCACGACTTCCATGAGCAGGCAGGTGTTAAGCCAACTCCAAGAAAGCTGGGCTACATCACACACAGTGGTCACTTGAGAAGACAAATGCTATCAGTCAAAAGGCCCCCCTTCCCCATTCTCCTTCCCCCTTCCAGCTCTATTTGTTGAGCAAGATGCCATATGGTGTGGGAAATCTCTCTGGTCAGTTGGGGTCAGCTGTCCTGGCTGCGTCCCTTCTCACCTCCATTTGCATTTTTGCATTATTTTCCAACAGTATTTAGACTTGAACAGTACTGCTTTCTTTGTAATGTAAAATACCTAATGCACATAACTGTAATGTACATTCAGGCTAGTACTGAGTATAAATATTAGTAATAGATAAAATAATCACTGCAGAGATGCAGACATGCAGAGATGTTATGTTTTAAAACCCTTTAGAAGAGCATGTAAAACAACACTAAAATTAAACTCATTTCTAGCTCAACACTGTAGGTAATTTCTCCATACAATTAGCTTCATAACCAGAAACCAGCAGGCACATAGTTATATGGGGAATTGTAATCATCATTCTTTTATCTTTTTTTATTTTTCTGTTTTCTATTTTTTTCCCAATTACTACTACTGTTACCATTATAATTTGTATTTCTTGATATCAGGTATGGACAGTCAGAATGTAACAAAGCAGTGTAACTTTTAATTTAATGAGTACAAAGAGAATGTTATACCTAGAAATAGTTTCAACTTATATACTTGGAGGTTTTATCATTGACAACAATGACCATGAGGTCCAGAATTAATTTAGGTCCTAAGATGAGCTCTTCTGATTTTAAATCTTAGTGTCAAAGAGAAAAGATATAGAATTACAGAACAAATCACAGAATGGTTTGGATTGGACCTCATACAGAGTTGTTTCTGTCTGTATGCCAGACACCCACAAAAACCTCTCTCTCACACCCCTTTGCAGCTGGACAGGGGACAGAAAATGTAACATAGAGTTCATGAAGAGGACAGGGAGGACAAGGACAGGGAGAGATCACTCACCAAATACTGTCACAGGCAAAACAGACTAAAATTAGAGATATTAATTAAATTTATTACCAAAAATATCAAAGCAGGATAATAAGTAAAAACAGACCTTAAAAACTGCCCCTTCATCCTTCTCATCTCTACATCCTCCCTTGCCAGCAGTGCAGGGAGACAGGGAATGGGGGTTTTGGTCAGTTTATCACAGGTGGTTTCTGCCATTGCTCAGTGAGAAGAGTCTTTCCCCTGCTCCAGTATGGGGACCCTCCCATGGGAGACAGTTCTCCATGAACTTCTGCAATGGGTGCCAATCTCATGGGCAACGGTTCTCCATGAGCTGCTCCAGCATTGGTGACTCTGCCAAGGGGCGCTGTCCTTCAAGAAAAGCCTGCTCCAAAGTGGATCCACAACAGGATCACGAGTCCTGTGAGGAAACTATGCTCTGGCATGGGTTCCTCTCTCCATGAGTGCACAGGTCCCTCCTGGGACTCTGCTCCAGCATAGAGCTCACATGGGGTCACAGCCACCTCTCAGGCATCCACCTGCTCCTACTTGGGTCTCCTCCACAGGCTGCAAGTGGATCTCTGCGTCTTTATGGACCTTATGGTCTTCAGGGGCTCAGCTGTCTCACCATGGGCTTCACCACAGGCTGCAGAGGAATCTCAGTTTCGGCACCTAGACCTCCTCCTGCCCCTCCTTCACTGACCTTGGTGCCTTCATAGTTATTCCTCTCACATGTTTTCACTCACCTTTTTTCTGGCTGCAATTGCATCTACACAATTTTTTTTTTTTCTTCTGAATTAAATATCTTATTACAGAAGTGTTACCACTATTTCTGGTTTGCCTTGTCTTGGCCAGTGGCACATTTGTCTTGGAGCTGGCTGGAATTGTCTGTCCTGGACATGAAAGAAGCTTCTGTCAGCTTCTGACAGAAGCCACCCCATGTAGCCCCTGCCAATACCAAAGCATGGTCTGGTCCCTTGCTATGGGCAGAGACATTTATTACTGCACCACTGTCCAATCTGGTTTTGAACACTTCAGGCAGGGAATAGGGAAATTTCTTCCTTATATCCAGTATAAATCTACTCAGTTCAAAATTGTTTCCCCTTCTCCTGTCTCTATAGACTTTGGTAAACAGGACTATCACTCCATCTTTCTAATAAGCCTTAAGTACTGAGAGGCTGCAGAAAAGGGTCTGGGGGTGCTGGTTGACAGCAGGGAGCCTGGGCAGCCAAGAGGGAAAACCCCATCCTGGGGTGCACCAAACACCGCTGATCAAAAATTATTATTATTATTCCACTGTATTCAGCGTTGATGTGGCCTGATTACATGCAATTCTAGGCTCCACAGTGTTGAGAAGGATGTGAAAATGCATATAGAGAAGGGCAAAAAAGCTAGTGGAAGGGCTGGAAGGAATGTCACATGAAGAGTGGCTAACTTTGGGCTAATTAGTTTGGAGAAGATGAGGTTGGAGTGACTTCATTGCTCTCTACAGCTTCCTGGGAATTTGGAGTAGCAGATATTGAGATCAAGTGACTGGACACGTGAAGGTAGACCAAAGATTCATCAGGTGAGTTTTGAACTGGACATCAGGAACCATTTCTTTACTGTGAGTGTGGTCAAACCCTGTAACAGGCTTCCTAGAAAGGTGTTTGATGGCCCAAGTTAATCAGTGTTTAAGAGACATTTGGACAATTCCTTAAATAATACGCCTTAACTTTAGGTCACCCTAACTTGGTCAGCCATTTGGACAGGGTGATCTCTGTAGCTCCCCATCCGGCGAGCTCTTCTGTTCAACTCTCTCCGAAGCTCTTCAGAGGACAATGTTTTGGTTCTCTGAGCATTTGCATGACTTCCTCTAACAAGTTCATGTCTTTCTTGTACTGGAAATTGCAAAACTGGACACAGCACGTCAAGTGGGGTCTCACAAGAGTAAAATAGAGGGACAGAATCAGCTGACCTGCTGGTCAGGCTGCTTTTGACACAGCCCAAGATGGAGTTGGCTTTCTGGGCTTCAAGTGCATATTGCCTGCTCAATGTCCAGTTTTTCACTTACTAGTACCTCAAGATACTTGTCTGCAAGGCTGCTTTGTACAGGGTACTGAAGATAACTGACTCGCAGAGCTTGTGAAAGCTTATATGATCTGTTATCCTAATCCTCAAGTAGTAAAGTTTTGAACATATTTTGAAAATACATCTATCCTTTTGCGGTTTTTTTTGGTTTTGTGTTAGGGTTTTTAAATTTTCTTACATAAAATAAGACGTGGTGGTTGTATAGTCAGGCTATATCAACAGCATTTACTCAGTCACTCTCTCCTTATATAAATGTGTATGTATACATATGCATATAAATATACTTAGGTGCATATATTTGAGAGTTATTAATATTAAGCCAGAAACAAGAAATCTGCCAGTTATATTAACAGATATAAAAAGAATAGTATTCATATTTTTATTCCTATATTTGCAGATATAACAACTTGATTTATGCTGCGACATTAGAAAAAGGATATTTCCTTTATCCACATCCTAACTGAGCATCTCCTACTTTTACCCTTCTGCAAGGCTTTTATGCTGTCCCTATTTTTACCCTTTTATTAGGAAAGGACTTTTCCAGCCTCAAAACCCCACAAATATAGTCCTTAAAAAGGTTAGCTACTTACCTAAATAAATTGTTTTTCATACAACTTTAAGTATTTCATTTAGACTTTTTGTGTGGATGTTCTTCTGAACAATATATAATTTAAATTTGTCTTTTTAATGTGACTATTACAACAACAAGAATATTACAATATTCTTTAAATATGTCTGTTTAATGTGACCGTTACACCATTTACAAGCTTACGATAATTTCAGTGTATTAAAAAAGTTTGAAAGCAAATATAATGAAACATTAATTTTTTATTAAAAATTCCCTAGTTCTTGTGAGTAGCTTCTCACATATTTGGCCAATTTATCGTGCTTGTATAATGTGTCATTACGACAAAAAATGTTGATAACAATATGTAAATAATTTGCTCAAATTTATATCCTTGATTATCCATGAGGCAGTGCCACACTAGCAATAATCTGAAATAATATCTTTATAGCAGTCTTTGTTGCTGTAAGCAGCTGCAATTGCATTCCTTACCTTTGCTACCTTTTAATGCACACTGATTTTTAGGATATATCAGATTCTTACTGCCGACCATTACTGAAAATAAATCAGTTACTTAAGACCAGTTATTTAAGACCAGAAACATAGGAATCTTATGTTCATTAGTGCTCACTATCACTGTGTAGCACAGTATTTTCAGTTCTCCTACACATTAACAACTACTTGATTTCAACCATGCAATGAGATTCCAGGAATTTGAAGATTGCACCTGACCAAAACTACTGCAAACTTAGGAAATCAGTGAAATATATAGGCAGTTCTCTTTGGTATTCAGAGCTATTCATTTGAAATTTATATCCTTGGTATTATCTTATTTTAACAAATATCTGGTCAGTCAAATGCAAACTTTAATTTAAAATCAAAGCGTCCTTCTTTAAATATAAGACACTATCCCCACTGGCATTATTCCATATAAGTCTCCTTCCAAATAAAGCTGAATAAAATTTGGTTTTGTTATTAACTTATTAAATATAAGAAAACACTGTTTAAGATAGACCAAATATATGTCAGTCAAATTTTAAAAATAATCTTGTCAAAAACATTGGAAAAGTTAAAATATCTTTAGAGAAAAAAATAGATTACCTATACAAAATTACATTTTCCAGGGAAGAGTCACAGAAAACAGGAAAAAAAAAGTAATACATAAAATAATTCCAACTGTCTTTGGGAGAACAAATTTTTATTGAATTTGTTGATGTAGTTGCTGTCTAATCCAAGTCTTCAGAAGATAATTAATCCCATGTTTTAAATTATTGTCTCAATTTGTAAGAATTAGATTATTCTTAACATAGTCTCCCACTACTCATGGTCTTCGGTGGATTTATTCTTTCTCACACCACATTTTTGAAAGACATTGTGGAAGGTGTGATCTTTCTCTGGTACATCTCTGAAGGGACATAAAATCACAAAAATTATAGACTTGCTTTCTGTTTGATTCACTGAATAGTATAAATGTGTGTAAAATATTATACATTTAAAAGGAAGACTCTGACTTCTGTCAAGAAGAAAATTTCATTTAAGTAAATTTTCTTTTTTCTTAGAAAGAAAGACAAAACAGCAATTTGCGAAACTTTATATATGCTTTACTTTTGTCTATATCCCTTCAGAGAGATATAGAAAAATATTAGTAGTCTTTAGTTTTTAAACTTTCTGTATGCTGTATGTATGAAGAGTCAGTGAAAGATTTATCTATGCAACGTTTTGGCACATATCACATGCTGTCAGTGCTGTACCTGGAGACATTTATGTATTTCTAGGAAAACCAAAACTGCCTTCTTTTTTTTTTTTTTTTTCCCTGCTTTCTAGTTCAGTGAAAGAAAGTTCATATGGCCCATTAATTGTGAGCAGGGACTTAAAAAGCTAAGGTCTCAAAAATTGAACTGAATGTGCAGAGAAGTGAGGGACATGCAGGATCAATTTTAAGCATCAGGTCAATTTTATTAACAATTATCAAGAATTACGTGCTCTCATTCATCCTGACATCCTGGACATTTAATTAGTTCCAGTGTACAGGGACACACTTCCACCACATAATCAATAAAGTATGGCATATCATCTTTAGTTTAATTTCCTCTGGGGTCAATTAATTCTTTCATATTATCTTCTTCACCCTGGAGAGTCTAAAATCTAAATTCTTCTCCTTCCTTCAGAGCAAAAAGTCCTGTTTTCATCTGGTTTTGAAATGAACTATTTAACAATTTTCTGCTTCAGTAATTGAGAAAAATTAATTCATATTTTTTTTGTCAATATTCATCCTTTGTTTTTTTTTGCTAAAAATTTGATTCCACATTGCTTCAGATGGTGGCCAGGCTGGAGTTGTGGCTGGTGTACCCAATTCTCACTTCTATACAATATTTGTTTGAAAAAAATTGAGAAAGAAAAATCTTTCATTATGTCAGAATAGGAAATCTTGGATTCTGAGTCTTGAGGATATCCAAGCTGAAGTTGTATGCACCACAGAGATAATAAAATAGCCAAATAGCACGCAATCACTGGTCAAGGTAGAAGGTTTTATGTTTTCCATGGTTGAGTAAATAAAAATGCAACAGTGTGCAACTTCTCTATGTTATGGTTCCTAGAAATTAAGTGGTATCTCCAGGAATTATGGCTATTACTGGCAGTATAAAGCATCTAATCTCTTCTCAATGAAGTAGAAAAGTTTTTCAAACTCCATTTTATAGAAGAAATGAAGAAACTAAAGGTAATCATATGTTACATGTATCAGAGATTCCTTACATAGGATAGAATTAGTCTAATAAAATCTTGGTAACATAAAACATCTTGCAGCATGTCTACGCTAGTCAGCATTTTCTGGATTTTTGGTTTTTTGTTTGTTTTGCTCCTTTTTTCTCTAGCATATGCCTGCATTTAAGTTGTTCCTAGTGAACAAGTATATGGATATATGTATTTTTTTTTCTATAGGTAGATGTTTTTGAGTGATTTGCAAGAAAATTGACCCTTAGAGATTTTCACTTATACCTTGGACCTTTACAGTAAAATAATAGTATTGTAGAATAATAGAATAAGCCGGGTTGGAAGTCGCCTTTAGAAGTCCTCCACTCCAACCTCCCTGTCATGGGCAGGGACGCCTTCTACTAGATCAAGTTTCCCAAAGACCCACCTGACCTTGAACATTTCTGGGGATGAAGCAGCCACAACTTCTCTGGTCAAATAGCTCCAGTGCTTCACCACATGGATAATATCTATAATATAATATAATATAATATAATATAATATAATATAATATAATATAATATAATATAATATAATATAATATGATAATTTCTTCTTTATACCTAGTCTAAATTTACTCACTTTTAGTTAAAAAAAATTACCCCTCACCTTACCATACTAGCCCATGCTAAAATTCTTGCGTCTGTTNTTTTTTGTTTGTTTTGCTCCTTTTTTCTCTAGCATATGCCTGCATTTAAGTTGTTCCTAGTGAACAAGTATATGGATATATGTATTTTTTTTTCTATAGGTAGATGTTTTTGAGTGATTTGCAAGAAAATTGACCCTTAGAGATTTTCACTTATACCTTGGACCTTTACAGTAAAATAATAGTATTGTAGAATAATAGAATAAGCCGGGTTGGAAGTCGCCTTTAGAAGTCCTCCACTCCAACCTCCCTGTCATGGGCAGGGACGCCTTCTACTAGATCAAGTTTCCCAAAGACCCACCTGACCTTGAACATTTCTGNCTCCAGGCTGAGCAACCTCAACTCTCAGACTTTCTTCATAGGGGAGGTGTTCCAGCTCTCTGACCACTTGTGCACCAGAGTAGTGGAGTCTTTTGCATTAGCTGAACTTTTGAAAAATCTACAAAACTGGAAGCACTATACTCTGGAAGAAGAAAAGCAAAACAAAATTAATAAACAGGGAAATGAAATTCCCTTACAATTAGTTTCAGCATCTCATTCTACAATTGCCTTATGTACAAAACTGAAGAATCTATTCTATTACTCCTCAAACTGGCAAGCAATAGGTCTCAAACAAATGAGCAAGTGAAAAATAAATGTAATATTTAAAAAATACTGCATCTCTGAAGAATTTCTATCTAACTTCCTGAAATGTAGGAGTTTAAACTCATTGTCCTTTTGCTGTTTCATTGTTCAGGGGATGCTTACATTACAAAATCTGCTCAATGCTGAAAATTAGAATTCTCCAATCTATGTGAAGTTCTGCAAACAAATTCGGGGGGGGAGAAATCATATTTCCAAACATAGGCAAGTAGTAACAAGCAATTATAATTCAATCATAATATTTTTATATTTTCTTGCTATTTGCTTTATTTGTCATTAGATTACTTCTTTCTACAATTCCTCCTAAGCAGTTAGAATAGCTTTAAAAATGCAATTATTTTGAATAATAAACCATGTTACTACTGTTTTTTCAATTCTACTTATTGATAATAATTAAATAAAAACTATATGCAATATTTGGAGAATGCAAAGAAATGTGAACTATATGTTGCAGAACTGAGCTAGTATTTTCTTATTTTCAGTAAAAAAGAAGCTGATTTCAAAATTTACCTGGGTGTGTTAACAACCCAAAGGTAAACAGAAGTTTTCTGACAGAGTCATATTGCTGAAACACTAAGGAACTACTGGGAGGTAGAATGGTTTTTGCTGTGAGAAAAATACAGATTTTGTGGTTTTCTTGTCTTCTCGTCTAAAAAAAAAAAGGCAAAAATACAAAGAATAGAGGAAGATGATTGGATAACCAGTGGCTACAGGTGTGCTTCTCTTCAAATAAATGGAACTCTGGTGAAAATAAAGAAAATTTTGTTATCAGACACAAATATACAATAAACGGTATCACAGCTGCTCAAACAACCCCTACAGTAATTTGTAGTTAACTGTGTGTGATGGTTTGATTCTTGTATGTTACACCAAACAGTTTGGAGCTGTCAAAGAACTTTGATGGTTGTACCTCTGTGTGAAGAGAAAAATTCACAGACATAATTTCAGCAGCTTTTAGAAGTTAAAGTTAGCCACATAGCTGCAAGTACTTGGTCTGGACATTGTGGATAAAGTAGATAAATGCAGTATATACAAGTATGTCCCAAGAATAAAATGTAGAATAAGAATAGCAATCCAACCACCTCCTGACAGATTTCTATTTTAAAATCTGATCTGTGGGCACCAGTCACCTGGATGAAGCACACATTAAATCTCATATAATAATGCTATATGTCTTGTCCTATCAAACTGATGTTTCATGTTGAAACGGATTTAATTGAAAATTTTTTGTTTTCTTCAATGAATTTTTGCTCCATGTGTTACTGATATATTTCACTGTTTGAAAATATATTGAATAATATAATCAAGAGACAAAAAAATAACTTAGCTATGAGAAGAATAAAAACTTTAAGTGGATTTACATAAGCTCTATATTTATATCAAGCTGTTCTTATCTTACTTACTTTCAACTCAGCCACACAAAAATAAAACATGAATAGTGTCAACAAATTTGATGTATTTTCAATGTTAGTCTAAAAAGGTAATAGTTACAATTGCATGCTACCTGAGTGGCAATGATACATTTCTGAAAATTGCTTCTTGGCAAGTTAAACATCAGTTTCATTTTACAGTGAGTTACATTACTTTGTGTACTTAAAGCTTTCAAGGGCTAAGGCATGACATAACATTTTTGCATTACTCTTCAACATAATAGCAAGTAACTTCCTGCTGAAGAAAAGGAGGTAGTCTGTGAAGTCCTGTGAAATATATCTGTTTCTTTATTGTGAAAACAAGGACTCTCTCCATAACTCACTACATTACGATATGGAGAACAAAAGAAAATAAATATGGAGAACGAAAGAGTTCAATATTAATTTCTTTTAACTTCAGTATAAAATGTCAACTCTGGACAGGAGGAGAGCAGACTTTAGGCTGCTCAGGAAACTGGTAGGTAAAGTCCCCCAGGTATAATGTTTTTGCAGGTGCTGGCATCCATTAGTGCTGGTCACTTTTTAGACATCACCTCCTAAGTGCTCAGGAGCAGGCAATTCCTAAATGTTGCAAATCATGCAGAGGAGGAAGAAAGCTGGCTTGATTGAAAAAGATTCTTCTTTTGGAAATAAGATGGAAAAGGTAAATTTTTGTTCAGTGGAAGCAAGGTCACAGACAAATATTATGGGAAGAATACAAAGATGCTGCCTATCACTGTAAGGAGAAAATTCATGTGGCCAAAACTCAACATGAGATGAAGTTGGACAGAAATGTTGGGGACAGTAAAAAGATTTTTTTTTTTCAAATATATAATGGCAAAAGGCAGTGTAAAATAACATCGTCTCATTGCAGGATGAGGATGGTCACCTCACAAACAGGGACATGGACAAGGCAGAGGTGTGTTACACATTCTTGCCTCTGTCTTCAACATGGATGACAGACCAAGGGGGTCTCGGTGTGCTGTGAGAATGATCAACCCCCAGTTGGCACATCTGTCTTCAAGCCAGCTGGCTTTGGCTCTTCTGGACATGGAGGAAGCTTCCGGTGGCTGATCAGGGAAGCCACCCTTGTAGCCCCCCCATACTAAAAACCTGGTCATACAAACCCAATGCATGTACAATTCTAGATGAAAAGCAGGCTTGTTATGCTACACCTTTGAATCTGGTTCCTCAACCTGTTCTAGAGCTGTGAGGAAAAAAGACTTTTCTCCTCCAATTTTCCAGTGTGTTTCCTGTTCCTTCATCATCTCTTGCATTTTTCTCATGCTAAGTGCGTAAATACACTATCCTGACAATCTGTCTGAGATTCTTTATTTCACACTGGTAACCACCATTTAGTTCTGTCTGCAATATGCCTTGTCCTAAATTGTACCAAATATGGCATTCTGTTTCTACGTGAGCTCAGAAAAATCTTAATTCTGGACTCTGCTATTGGGAAAAAACTGAAGGCAAGGGGTACTAAATGATACCTGGACTCTGAAACTGGTCATTTATGTCCATTAAATTAAAGCATTACAGGTTAACTATATATGTTAATGTGTTGGAGAGGGCGGTTTCAGAGGCATGTCAGAGTTGTTCTGAGTGGACAAGTACCCATCATCAGCTATGCTAAGAAACCTGGGAAAGCTGACACAGTGTACATAATCTTGTTTTGAGAGTCCTGTTAAACAAGAAAGCTAATGAAGAGCTAAATAGAGGAAATCAAATTATGTGAAAGCAAAAGAAGAGATAAATATATTTTCTTGGCCAAATATGAAGTTTTCTGGTAACCTAGAAGCTATCAACAGAGCAGTAATAATTGATATTGCAGTCATAAATGAAAAAGAACTTGTACAGTGCATTTATTCACTTTGCAACTTTCAAGATAGTTCTTGTACCACTGTTACCTTATGTAAAGCCTGATTTTGTTTAGCTTCAGGTTCTTGCCAACAAATCTAATTAAATTTTCTATGCCTGATAAAATAATGTTTTCCAACTAATGTCCTTTAAGTGCTTGAAAACTGTCATTGAACCACCTGCAATCTTTTATTAACAAGCAATTAGATTGGAATCTCTGGGTTTAAATCTCAGGAAAAAAAAAAAAAAAAA